>OMLM01008864.1:0-87370 GCA_900302695.1 Helostoma temminkii
CTCTTTCTCTCTCCCCCGCAGGGATCATCGGCCCTGAGGCTTTGTATTCCGGGTCTTCAGTTGCTGCCCATCCTGCCTGCCTGCCTGCCTGTTGCTTGTTGTTGTTATTGGTTGTGTGATCTGCTGTTCTTTTCTCTTTTTCTCTTTCTTTCCACTCACCCCAACCGGCTGAGGCAGATGGCCGCCCACCTTGAGCCTGGTTCTGCTGGAGGTTTCTTCCATTCTTAAAAAGGGAGTTTTTCCTCTCCACTGTTGCCTAGTGCTTGCTCAAAGGGGGATTTGTTGGGTTTTCCTTATTATTTAGTTGTATTGTAAGGTCTTAAACCTTACATTGTAAAGTGCCTTGAGATGACTTTTGTTGTGATTTGGCGCTATATAAATAAAGTTGAATTGAATTGAATTGAAAAGTTTGACATTTAACAACCAAAGTCCTTGATTTTTTTCTCAGGGGTCTGTTGAGTAAGTCAATTCTCAGCTTACATTCATCCAAATGGATGCTTGCGTTGAGCTCCAGTTGTGTCTGCTGGAAGTTTTTGGTCAATATGTTTGCTTCCATGGTACCTATAAAAAACTGATAAGGTGATAGATTGTGCGTGTCCTGCTGTCCACATGTGGTCAATAATCATTTAAAACAACAACATATCCTGGTGATTCACCACACAAGTTATATTCTTCCAAGTCAAATTTTAAAGGTGAATTAAAATTAGATGTATAACGAATAGATAAAATATAATCTAATATACACAACAGTGCTATATTGCTATATTAGTAATGGGTTAGCAAATAGTTGCATATTTACAGATTAAGCGCACACACACGAGCATTAGTGTTAGTTTCCCTATCTAATCACTAACCTCATTATTACTCCTCCATCTTTTAGTCTTAGGTAAATAACACACATCCAAGTTCAACTGAAATGTAATATGTGTTCTTAATAATGCTAATGTTTCCTCAGTGACTACTCTGTTAATATCTCTTCCTTCCAGTTTGGCTTGAACAGAAGCTTCTTTATAAAGGTCCAACACACTTGAATTTTCCTCATCTGTCTTTTCACCTCTGTCTTTGTTGTTGTTGCTGTAACTGAACTAAAACAATCAAGGTGTAGGAGCTGCATAGTCAGTTTGTCACTACTAGGGACACTTATAATAATACACAAATTTTGATTCATTATGCATATAAAAATATTGATTAGTTTAGTCAAACAACTGGGTTGGGCTGATGAATTATCTTGATTATTTTGTGATCATGACTTTTATACATATGACACGTAGCAATAAAAACCGTCACTGAAAAGTTCCCGTACAACTGCTTATTTCTCTTCATTTCTTCCCCAGTTGGCAAAAAGGTCCAGATGATAAGTCTTCCTGCATTATCAAACTCATGTTAAACATAATGTGTCTGTAAAGAATCCATTGGTTACACCAGCAATGATATTGAAATATTTATTACAGCTTATGAAACCACTGCTTCTATTGTAAAGCAGAGCATACATAGCACATCCACTGTTGCTGGGCCAAAATTCATTTGGCACAAAAATGGACAGAGAGCTAATGAGGGATACTAACTGGAAAAAAAAAAATTAAATATTTTTATCATTGACCGTTGCATCATTTGAAGGCCCCTTGCTGTTCATCCATGTAAAACTGATCCAAGACCAAGACAAAACACCAGAACTTTGCCATAGCTAAGTAATAAATCTTAATCAGCAATTTATTTGTTGGCAAACAAGTTTCACTGTTACAACCAATAGTACTTATGTGGTAATTCAACTTGGAAACTGATACAAAAAGGAATAAATAAGAAGCATAATCATAGCCAATAAAAAAAAACAAAAAAAACCAAACAAACCAAAAAAAAAAAACTTATCTGTGCCACTAAACCTATTCCCAGCCTCCATTTAATTATTGTTTAGTCAAACAAATAAATAAATATATTTTCTCCTCGAGGAAGAAAGCAAAACAATTCCAGTTTTTCTCACTCCAAAAGCTTTTTGTCTAATAAGTACAGCCGTTTTCTTTTTTGTACAAGTGCCTAGTGCTCATCAATGTTAAATTTGTTCTCTGAGAAGCACAAGCGTTTTCTGAATGCCAATAGAGATGTAGGATGCACCATGAACCTTTCTGAGAGACACCTCATGATTAACTGGGAGTGACTGTCTCCTCAGTGATCTGTGTGTCAGAGCTCTGCTATGTACACTGTAAAAAAGGGAAGAGAAATCAAACAGAAAATAGACCTAAAAACAAAGGTGAATATGTTGCACAAAAATGCCTGCACCGTAAGAGTTTAGTTTTATTTTTTGTGTTGTTTTGTTTCTATTTAGATGGTCGTTTCTTGCAAAGTGGTAAAAGAGGAAAAGAAACAAAAGCAGACTGGTACCAGAAACCTAGAAAGGCCAGCACAACAGAACAAAATTGATCCTAACCACTACATTTACAGAGACAAACGGTTTTCTTGGAACAAAAAAAAGCATACTATTATGTGCAATGCTAGTTATCTGTACAATTACATAGAAATATCTCATAATTATCTTATTAGTTTTTTCTCCCTTTTTTTAACAACTGTTATTACATTAAAACGAAAGAAAAAAAAAGAACAGCTATGCTTGAAAGCATACGATCAATAATTCCTTCATGGTAATTGTTCAAAATCTGTGTGTGTATGTATCTGTGTGTGTGTGTGTGTTTGTCTTTTTTCCATTGAAGGGACACTTCAGCAAACAAAATGTGCTGCAACTCACCAAAGAGGAAGAAAATCTTTCAAAAAGTCAATATAGATACAGAAGTATAATAAAATAGTCTTTTTTTTTTATTTCCCACTTAATCCGTTGAAGTCTGCGGTTTAGACTTGTATAGTTTGGGGCAATGCAGTTCCTTTTGACTGTCAGACTAGATCTCTGTGACCTAAAAATCCCGTGTGAGTTATTGTCTCTTTACACACTGAGACAAAACACGCCAAACCACACAGGGCTTGGGGATGACGGGGGGACACAGCATTAACAGATTCCCGCCTTGTCTAACCAAATAGTCACATATTATCCCCCATACATAGCAATTATATTGTTTGTGGTCAGTAACAGCAAGAATAGAGTTGTTTACTTTGCCTCAGTCTTCGGGACACAGAATACAAAGAAAGGCTACCACTGCCAACGACTGATGGAACAAGGCGACACTGGGAATAGAAGAGGACTATGGTAATAGGAGGGGCACAGGTGGGATGGTGTTTGGGCCTATAGGCTGGTGACCAGGTGAGAGGGCTCCTGGTGGGCCTCTTCTGGGGATATATCCTCTTTGTTTGGGGGCACGATGAAGCCATCGCTACTGCCCCGCCCTAGCTGGTAGTAGGAGTGCAGCTGATGGAGGTGGTTACGTGAGCCTAAGTTAGGCATGCTCTTGTAGTAAACGTCGTCTGAGCTAGCCTCTGGGCTCTTGGCGTCTCCGGCGTCCTTGGAGCCGTCGGCAGATTCTGCAGATACGTCAGGAAGGCCAGGCAGCATGGGCATGCTGGTGTAAAGGGAGTCTCTCTGGTGGTTGTGGGTGGGAGACGAGCCCTCATCCTCGGTGTGCTCGTTAGTAAGTAAGGGAAAGAAACTTTCGCTGTTCTCCTGGGGGATCCTCCTTCGAGACGAGGAGGATGTGGTCGTGGATGAGAAGGGGTGGTGGGGCAGTGGAAGGGGTGGTGGCACTGATTGGTGGAGGTGATTGTGAAGGTTGTCCACCGCCTGCAGGGATGGGGGCGGTCTTTGAGGCAAGAGCGGGGCATTAGATTCCTCGCGGATTAACTCCAGGCCGAGGCCTTCATCGTGGTGTGGACCAAAGGTGGAGTGGTCATCCAGGCTCAGTGCAACATTCATGCCCATACCCACTCCCAAGCCCATCCCATATCCACTGTCCTTGCCACCGTTGCTAACGTTATTGACCAGCTTATTCATGAGGTTCCGATTTTGCTCAGATGAGCGCTCGTGGGAATTGTTGAGGTAGGAGGGAATATAATTGGACGTGAGCTCTTTCAGGATCTTCTTTTCCAAGGTGGTCTCCTTGTGGTTGTAGCCCCGATCAATGATCTGGACACAGTCACTCATGTACTCGGCGCTGGCGATGCTGTAGCTGTTGCCATGGTTACCATTCAGTGGTAGAGTATCCATGACACTTGTATCCCGGGCATTGTTCAGGATTCCCTCTGGAATGACAAACATGGATTGGGTTGGGGGGCAGAGTCGGTGAGTGAGAGAGGTGAAATCTGATGGGATGTAACTGTCACAGCTATAGATCAGCCATTTTAACACACACAGTTTACACACATCAAATACTGTAGCCTGATCTCTGTCCTGACTCTCAGCACAAAAAAACCCCACAAAATTCTACACAGTGCATGTTGTGAAAAATAAAAAACTCTGCATTAGTTAAGACATGTATTTACATTATACTTCTAATATGAGAATCAATCACTTACCTTATTACCTTTCCTAAGACCTAATTTCACTCTTTTTCATTTAACTTAAACAATTATTCTGTGGCAGGGGTGAAAACACTGATATATGTGCGACACACAATAACACAAAGCTCAAGCACAGCACAAGACCACAAAGCACGTATGTGCATTAAGCATGCAAAGACAAATAACAGCCATGCATTTCACAGTTCACGAAGTAAACACAAACCAACTGTTAATTTGGACCCCAGCCATATTGTCCCATATGAGCATTGCAAGGTAACATTGTAATACTGGAAAAAACACATTTGTATGTTTTATCTTTGTTAACACGGCTAATCGTTGCTCTGAAGATGAACTTTCGATTTCTGAATAAAACCACATTGGAAGGAAGCAAATTCTCTGTTCTCTCCATTGAATGAACATGAAGAGTTCAAATCTTATCAATCTGCCCGTGTCCATGCTATCAACATCAAAGCATATGTTTGACGATAATTCAAACTACCTCTGACAAGGCCATCCAGCTTGTTAAAAATGTCAAATTCGCCGTCTGACCTCTTGAAAATTTGACAAGATGCATTTCTGAGACCTTCAAGAAATGTACTGGCTTGATCAAAGTGAATGGTAAAAACATAAGTGCATGAACAAAGGCACGGCTGTTCAATATTCACTGAAAAGTACAGATCAATGTATATTGACGCGCCTTATGAAATGTTGAGGTGAGTCTCGGTGTTGAATGTAATTGGATTTGCCTATTTGATGTAAAGTGAGCCAGTGGGTATTTGCCTGTAAGAAGCAACAAATGTCCATAGTCTTTTTCACAACCAGTGCTTCACTAATCTGATTTTAGCACAGCTATTTATACTGGTGAAGGACTTCGTCATAAAATAACGCTATTACTTCCAAAGGGAATGACATATTTTTCATTATGCCTTTGTCTGCATTGAGTGAAAAGAAAATAAAGCCAAAGTCAATTACATTTGATAAGCAATGTTTAGTTTGACTCCCATACTTGTCTCTCTGTAGGGCTCTTTTAGGGACAGCATGAGGGAAAGGAAAGAAGAAAACACAATAAGCGTAACAGTGACAGGTAGAAAGAGAAATGTGAACACACAGTATGCTGATGAAGCATCAAAAATGTTTCTATTTTATGTCACCATGCAAATTTTGCAGAACAACAGAAAGAAAAACCACCACTTATCTATTAACAAATATAGAAGAAAAATGTTTTGCTAGAAGTTTTGGCAGAATCCTTAGGGTAAAACACAACAAAGGGACTTGTGCATCAAATGTAGCAAAAATCTTTTGATGCATCTGCATTTTCATCTTTCCAGATATTTCTTTTACATCATTGGCAATGTAAGTGAATTATAGTCCTCTCTCAAGCTCTCCATTGCAGTACTTGTATTGCATACATAAATTATTCACTGATCAAAGCTTATACAAGTTTCTCAGTCTTACAGGCTTAAAAAAGTTACAGCAATCCCATAGCGAGTGCTGAGAGTTTGTATAAAATAACAGCTCTGTCAAGAGAGAAATAGTAATTCAACTGTCAGCCTGATCCCAGAAGAAAGTAGGCTGCTACTTGGAGGATCGAAGATGGTTTCTAATACTCAGATCAAATATTTAATCTAATATATCTAACAGCCATTGTGCTGTATTGAAAAACTGTGTTACTAAAAAAAACTATCCATGTAAACCAAATTTATGTTGACATAATTTACATAATATAGTCAGAAAATACAAATTAGTAATTGGTAGTTTCCACATACAGTTGTGTTCAAAATAACAGCAGTGTGTTCGAAATCCTTACTTTTTTTTTTTTATCAATACACGCAAATGCATTGGGAACAATGCACATTCTATTCCAAATCAAAACATGAAGGAAAAAAGTATCCAAATTGTCATTACTTTACCAAAGGTGAAGACAAAGGAATATTAGGTTGTTCAAAAAATAGCAGTGTCCGTATTTTTTGTAACAAACTCAAACATTACCTGTATAAACTGAAAAACGCTAGGAGATTTAGCTTTCCTGTGAATCACTGAACTAATATTTAGTCATATAACCACTGTTTCTGAGACCTGCTTCATAAATCTGTGTTGCATGAAGTTGACCAACTTCTAGCACATGTGAACACGTATTCCAGCCCAGGACGATTGCACCACCCTCCACAATTCCTCTGCACTTCTTGGTTTTGCCTCAAAATCAGCATTTTTGATGTCAACCCAGAATTTTTTTTATTGTATTAACATCCAGAGATTAGGCTGGCTAATCTAGTTGGTCTAGAACCAAGATGCTGCTCACTTACTGGTGTGTTTGGGGTCTTTGTCTTGTTTAAAAACCCATCTCATGGGCATTTCCTCTTCAGCATAAGGCAACATGGCCTGTTCATGTATTTTGATGTAGTCAAACTGATCTATGATTTCTGGTATGCGATAAATAGGCCCAACACAACAGTATGAGAAACGTCTACATATCATGATGCCTGCGCCACCATGCTTCACTGTGTTCACAGTGTACTGTGGCTTGAATTCAGTGTTTGAACAATGTTGCTTTTATCAGTCTACAAAATGCTGCACCATTTCTTTTTAGGCCAGTCAATGTGTTCTTTGGCAAACTGTAACCTCTTCATGACGCTTTTTCAACAATGGAACTTTGCGGGGCTTCTGGCCGATAGCTGGGCTTCACAAAGGTGTCTTCTAATTGTTAAGATTTACAGGTAACTTTAGACCTTATTTGATCACTGTGGAGCTGATCATTGGCTGAGTCTTTGCCATTTTGGCTATTCTTCTATCTATTCGATTGGTAATTTTCTGTTTTCTTCCATGTTTTTTCGGTTTTCGTTGCCATTTTAAAGCATTTGAGATCATTTTCCAGCACTGCATTATATGTTTTCCCCTCTCCAACTTTCCTATGAAAGTATGTTGTTCTTTTAAACAATGAGTGGAACGGCCCATTTTACTACAGAGAGAAATTCACTATAACCATCGTGCACAACATTTGCTTGTATCCTTAAATAAGGGCCACCTGTTTGATACCTGTTTCTTCTAGTTGATCTCCACACTGCTATTATTTTGAACACCCCTTTCAATTAATGATTTAATTACACAGAATCGGCAGAATGCATGTCATTACTCTTGGGTCTGACCTACTAATACATTTTCTGCCATGTAGTAATATAATTTCTAACAAAAACAGTGACTGATCTGGTTAGTAATGTTGGACTGCTATTAAGAACACAACTGTACAGTAAAAAAATCTAAAAAGTTTCAACAAAGGATGGATAATATTTTAAAATCAATCATGACAATCACCATGTTTGCTTTTCAACCAAAAAAAATCCAGTGTAAATGATTTGCATTTATAATTTTTGTTATTTTACAATCCAACAGCAACATTAAAAAGAAAAGAAAACTAAAACAGATAGACAGAAGACATGACACACAAGCCTCACTGACAACATTATAGCACATTTAAAATAAACCACTGGGGATGTATCCAGCTGCCTATGAGCACTCATTCTTGACTTTCTTCTTTTTACAATTTTTTTGTCTGCCAAACAGCCGTTAGTGAAAGTGAGTTATGTAACCAAATTGCTTGCCCTGTCCAGAAGCGAGGATACACCTCCAATGGAAAAACCCCACAGCAAAACAAACCTGCAGGATTTTTCGTTCACTGCTAACACACAACATCTAGAGCAGTGTTTTTAAATTCTCCAATCGTGAAAAGGGGGAGGAACAGAGATGTCGAACATCACAGTTTCTCTAGGATCGAATATTAATAATAAAACACTGCCCTAGCCACAATGTTAGAAAAATGAAAAGAAGCTAGCACACCTTGTGTGTTGTACATGCCCAGAGGGTTGTTATAGACTGCCGATTCCCCAAGCAATGTATTATAGGGATTGTTAGTGCCATGAGGACGTAGGAGTGCATTAGGTATAAGATGGTTAGCCATAGCCCCTGGAGCAGCCAGAAAGAGACAGAGTGAGACAGAAAAAACAGAGGAGAAAAAGAGCACGGAGACAGAAAAGGGTAGGTGGGTAGATAAATTGAGATAGAGACAGAGAGAAAGAGAGAGAACATACATATCAGTTGGGCAGATGCAGCTGAGCAATGATAGCCATTAACATCCAAATGATCACATGATCATTAATGCGAGGGGGTTTGCTACATGAAAGTGGCAGAGCTGAACCGACACGGCTAATGGGACCGATGGAAGTGTGTTAATTGTAACGTTAATGCCGGCCATTAGTGTTAAGCCCATTTTTGAGCTCCACATTGAGGCTGCGTACTGTACACATATTAACAGACAAAATTACAAAGAAGCCAACATGGCTAACACAACACGCTACAATTCTAGGCTCAAACAGGACACAATCTGGACTAATAAACAATAATGAAATTTCCAAAAACTTGTAATTGACTGTTCACCGTACACCTTCCATAAACAGAGGCTGAGCTGGGAATGAAGTTTATTGAGCTTTGGATTTCTCCACATGATATCAAGCATGTAGTAAGAACTTTAATAGTGTTGTATTACTTCTAACCTTTTAAAATATCAGGTTATGTTAGAGTATAAGTCAGAGCTTGCAATGTTGATATGAAGCTAATGCTAGCCTGACACAATCTGCAGTGATCAACTGAAGCCAGTTAGAAATGCTTGTGTCTACCTATTTAAAATTAACGATGTTGTTTCAAAAACTACTTATGCAAAGTTTCTACCACAATAATCATTGTAAATCGCATAATGCTGTGCAAGAATGGATGTTTGTAGTTGCAGGGACCGAACCACCTGTTCATTGTTGCAATATTATTATTGTTTCTGCAATCTTATGATCTGCAGAAGTATAATATTTCACAAAGTTCACATTTGGTCCCTTTTCCTCTGCTGTTGCAGATATAAAATATAGTAATATGTGTTGCCTTGTTTTGCACAAACAGCAGAGGCTCATTTTCTATTTATGCAAAGCTTGTCCTCAAATACTTATTGTGAAGATCTTGGCCAAATGACTCATCAGTTTCCAAACCAAATGCTACCACACCAAAGCAGCCTTCACAGTCTGAGCCCTGTGATTAGCTTCAAGTGTAAAGGCTGCAATCTGAAACATGAATGGTTAAGATTTCCTCATGTTTGCTTTTCTTCACTGGTGATAAAAATAATTTATTTTCAAGTGTTTGAATACATTCTGCGGAATATCAAGTATGCTGAAAATGTTTGTGGCTCGCATTCATTTCCTGTTTACAAGATTTTCTCCCCCTGTCAACACGATATGATGCTTTTATTTTTAAAGAAGCCCGATTCGGGCCTGATGTGGAGGATACATGTGCTTCCAGAATGTACTATGCCAGAGCGGGTAAACATCTTTTTACCTGAATACAAGAACACAGCAATTAGATCCTCCGGCATAGTGTACTGTTTTTTAATGCTCTGAATCTGTCAAACTATAGAAAAATATTTTTATATGTTACTATCCCCATTGTTTCAAAAGTTGTTCTTATACTTTTAGACTGTCTTCTAATTTGGAAGTATTTTTTTCTGTCTTTCTTTATGAAATTATTATATTAAGAGATGCAGTACTGCTAATTTAGGCTAATCTTTCAGGATTATCCTTATTTTGTCTTTGAGTGAATTAAGTGTTGATTTTGCTTGGGAATCAGAATAACATTTTGATTAAAAACTAGTAATTTGCTATCGCTGCATGCCCTAATTACAGTTTATTCCATAAACATCCATCCCTTCTGAATTCTCCCAATCACATATCCCCCACTTATTTTGTCTGTTTGATAAATTGGACAACTTCCAAAACCACACTGATTGTGTAGGAATAATCCAGAACGGCGGGATAAACTGAACATGCTATCAAGATGATTGCATGAATCCGCTCTTGAGAGGAGTGAACAAGAGTGTCAGCTCCCAGATCGCTACTCTGCGCGTGAAGCGCGGAGAAGCTGGTGTGCAGAGATTGAAAAGGACAAATCAGCAAGAAATATTTACTCCTTGACACATAATTCTCTAATAACAACACAGGAGCAGGCATGGATAAGTGCAGTTCTATTTGCATCTGTTCCTTATGATACTTGAAATGGCAGAACACACTTCCTGGCGCACTCTTGAGCTCTTGTGAGCTTTGTCTCTATCAGATACAGCCTGGTAAGAAGCCAGAGGTAAAAAAAAAATGCATTAATAATTTCTATCTCTGCCTTTTATCTATGTGTTTTATGGAAGAACCATGTAGGGCTTTCTTCCACTCCTGACCTCCCGCTTCAGTTCAGCCTCTCTACAATGGATAAAAGCTGAGCCTGTTGATGGTGCTAAGCTGAGTGCCTAATTATTGAGATCTTGACACTTCCTCCCCATGTCGAACATCCATCCATCATTGTAACTATGCATTAGTGTCTACGCAAACAGGCCCCAGAGTGAATTTAGAGCATGAACAGTGAGAAACTCGAGTCCTCCATCAAGAGATGCGATGACTGGGGAGAGTGTAAGGAAATGATGCCAGCGAAGGCTTATTTACTACTCGGTGTCAAATATAGTCTAGTATATTTTTCCTGCACAACCACCGAAGACTCTGAAATTACCTTTATTTACTGTGCTGCTGTCAAATCCATTATGGTAAAATATTTTTTTACTAATGTGTTTCTGAGAAATAATTCTACTGAATTGGTTTTTTGGGGGTGGTATTCAGCAGTTTTCCTGAGAGGATGGCCAGTTTGTGTTTCAAGGCTTTTGCAGTCAGATGGCACAATGTTGCATCGTTCAGCAGGGGGAAAAATAAAAAAAAGTTTATATGCACCAAACTAGAAGTTTCATAAACAATTTGATGAAAAGCGTAATTTTCTGAATCAGAATTGACTTGATTCTGTGTTTCATCATTTTGAAGATTTTGATGTCTTAAAAGTATAAATCCTTTTCACTTTATGTTCCTTTAAAAGACTAGACAGTAGAAATTATTTGTTGATGCTTCAAAATAACAGACGTGATAAACAATTTTCTGTAGCAGTATGACACCAAAAAGAATTTTATCCTTTCAATCTCTGCCTTGTATTCAGAATCACGTTCCCTTTCATCCAGGAAAAGATGTTGAGTGTTGCATGACTATTGACAGTTTTGATGCAGCTTGATTTCTCATATAAAAAAAGCTTCAGTATTTTAGTGATAACTCACATATTAACGATGTTTTTACACAGCTTTTAATTCTTTCGAGTATATGAGGCAATTGTCAAATTACTGATTTGCCTTGACTTGAAATGTTGGATTATACTTTGGGGTTGAAAGGTTTAAGTGTCAAAAAAAAAGGCCTAATAAAACTCACTGTGTGTCACATCAAGTCGAAAGTGATTAAAACTACAATTACAAAAGTATTCTGAATTAGTCATGTAGTGAGTCATTCTAAAAAAAATATTTGCTGACGGACCAAGTACCTCTGTTGAGTGATGCAGAGCTGTTGATGTCACCGGTCATAAAAGAGGATTCAGACTGTTTTCTGACTGTGTCGTTCCACATTCGACGGATGCGGCTCTGCAGAGATACGAGAAAAATAAAAGTCACAACATGTCAAGAGTTACATTATCCAGATGTAAACAACATTAGTGTGTTTGCTTCTACATTCAACACAAATAAGGCTGATGAACTTTGATTCTAGTTTCTAAACCATGAAGCATGTCAGCTGTGGGGTTACAATCAGTAACCTCTAAATAAAGAAGAGCACTAGTGCTGGGATAGATAAAGTCGATAATAAAATCATCAGCCAAGCTCTCTGGTCGCAAAGGTTCAATGCAGTAGGATTCAATAAATTTATTTATTGTGGATTGTTAGGCTCTGCGTATCCAACCACAGAGTTGAACAACTTCATACGCCACAGGGGCATGATAGAAAATTTCAGATGAATACTTCATGATGACATGCTTTATTGTATCTAAAAAAAAATTCTTTTGTTTTGTTACCGCCTGAGGCTTTTTTTGTTTTCTTCATTATTCCTGTTGGCAATAATTTACCAACCTTGCACTCGCCAAGTTAGCTGCCGAAATCAGCAATGTGGCAACATTAAACAGTCAGACGTGTTAAGAATCTGATCGTGTCATCTTAGCTTAAATATGTTTAATCCACCGTAGACTTTTTATCTGTGTGTTTTTACTTGCGTCACTTTTATGACCCTTAACAGTGTCAGGATCGTGTCTACAGCTGTCTTGGAGAATTTATGACTGAATAGTATTTATGTGGCGCTATCTCTCTAAATCTATGGAATCAATAAGGTCGACAGACATCCTTTAAATAAACAGGTTGTCAAACTGTATATTTTTCCTGTGCGTTGAGGCATTATTAAAAACAATTATGGTGCACTCGCTTTCAGATTTTTATCCAGATAAACTTTATATAATTTGGCACAATTGTTGTTGCCACATTCTTAGACCAAAGCAAGTACTCTGATGAGTACACTGATACAATATCACAACCCGTAGAGCTGATGACCACAACTGTAAAAAATATGACACACTCGTAAACAAAAGGCGAGATCTGACCCCCAAAATGTACCAGAAGGGTCAAAGATAAAAATGACAGTAAGAGGAATGCCATGTGCTGAAGAAATTCTTTTTAAGACTTAGTTTTTCTCTGATTTTTTTCCACACCTCAGATGTGCTTCAGATTAATTAAGTCGTTGCCACTTTGCCATCACCATTAACTATTTTCGGAACAACTGTCACAGCACCTCGCCTAATCTCTTCCTGCAAATGTGTTTTTATTCAAACGTGTTTAACGATTACATCATAAATGGTGTGAATAATGCCGACACGTAGACGCACTCTTAGAAGGACATGATGTTGTAGGAACTTATGAACCAACTCTGATCATATATTCTAATATCACCATATATTGACACAGCTGATCTTATTAACATATCATATGTTGTTCCCAGCGCTGGAGGTGCAGATGGGTTGGAGATGCCGCTGCTATTTCTCCTCGTTTTGTGCACAAATAAAAACTTAAACCATGCATAGGCAAGTTAGCATGTACTTTGATGATTACACATTCATTTAGGAGCCTCAAAGTTAGCAATAAACAACCGCATTATTCTGAGTGTTTCCATTTGTGCGAAGACCGAGTATAGAGCCATCTCGTCAAAGCACTGTGTATAATTAAATGCTTTGATCTGTATGCAGAATCAAGCTTGTATCGTGGGTTGCCACTGCATGCCTCACTCTAAGGACTATTTATAATTGAACACTGGAAGGAAATCACACTCTTTGGAGTATGCATATGATGTTCAATTATAGTGTATCACGGCAAATCACCCTATACTTCATATCAATGTGGGAGGAATCCATTAACAATTTACTTTACAAGGAGACTTACCACTTAGGAGCAAAATTCACATATCTTGGCAGAGACAGTCAAATCTGGATTTATGAACAAATTCTTCACAAAGCTCGAGCCAATGCTTAGTGAGTCAGTGGTGCCGTACCAGTGTGCAGCACAGACCTGCTGCAGTGAAATGAACTGCAGACTCGCATTCCTTGAAATCTATCATGTATATAAACAGTCGTATTTAAAATCTCTGCACATTTGCTATGCAAAGGAGATGCTTATCTGGCGTGTTATTTAGGATTGTGTCTCCTCTCCTCTCTAGCTACTGTATGAAGACTGAATTGTTGGAAAAAACATACACATGATGTTTAAGATAAGGTTTGTATAGTGAAAGAACTGCAAAGCAAATGAAGTGGGTACAGAAAGGAAAGATGAGAATAATAAGGGGAACGTGAAAAGGGTCCTGCCACCTGTGACCCTGTAGAGTAACGTCCTGGAGCACGGGACGCAGTGCCTTTCCCAGACCCAATGGAGCTGTCCACACTTTTTCCACTGCAGCAGTGAGTACGCAGGCATTTCCCATACTCCTTACGCACCTGTATGTGGAAAGAAAAGACACAGCACACACAAACTAACAATTAGACCTTTCTCACTGCATTTTAATAACTTTGCACATTTGGAGATGCCATTACCGTGCACTGTAAAAGCTCCAGCATAAAAGCCAAAACATTTAATTAATTTAATAACAGTGTTTCGGGAGACGAGTGGCATCACGTTCAACCATCTAGGTTGTGCAGGTACAGTTTAAAATAATAGTCGGTGCTTGAATCGTACCTTTTTCTGCAGAACACAGTGGAAGATGAAGATGAACATTCCCTGAAGGGAGTTGAAGATGGTGAACAGGTAGGCCATGACCACAGTGCTCTCGTTGACATACATTAGGCCAAAGGCCCAGGTCAGGCCCAGCAGACATAGCAAAGCAATGGCCCCAATCACCCACGATCTGGAAAACAAAGATACAGAAATCTTATCCATCTTACAAAGGTGTTTTAATTTAAACCACATGAGATACCTTAAATTGAACCAACAGAGAATCAATGATTTAAAATTATAACCACACATACAGTCTGTGCTTATTAAATCAAATCAAGGTACCATTCATAAGAGGGGTAAGTCACAAAACAGATGAGGAATTGAAATGACAATATTTGCCTTTATTTTCTGTCCTTGTCTTACCTACTTGTCTCTTAACTTAATTGCACTCTGCAGATTCATATATACATTAACACAGGTCTGTAGAAATCTGTGTCATAATAATAACAAATATGACATTTTCCATTATAGAATATTTAAATGAATATATTACATGCTGGATTATATCGTCTGACGGTTGGGGTTAGTGTCTTGTAAATTACTACTCAGGCTCAAAGGTTGACATAAACGCCCTTGAGAACATGGAGTCTATTAAGAATGAAGGACTCTGTGTTTCTTTGGGTGCACTGTGCAGAAAAGTGGGTTTTTTCTTCACCCTTTTAGTATTTTGGTGACTCCCTGTGTGCTGCAGTGGGCGGGCAGAGTTAAGATTAATATCCAACTCTGGTCATACAACTGTTATATTTTTAGCGGTCAGGCTTTACAAATTATGTAAAATCTGATTAAAGCCCGTAGTGTTGCGACTGTGACTCAGAGTAAAAGCTTTTTTCTATATGGATAACAGTGCCTATTGCAATTAAAAATGTGTTGTGATTTATTGTATTTATCTAGCAATAGCAAAAATATCATTATGACACCACTACACTTGCACAAATGTATCCCATGTCTTTTTGTTGAGGTACTTTTTTGTCAGATGTAAACGCACAGCTCTGTTTGATGAGCTAAAAAAGCCAGTTAGTCATGTTCTAAATTCATATGAATGTGTGTTAAAGCAATGATATTAATTGCATAAGAGTATACATTGTTATGGCAATTTCAATCATTTATCCCAAACTTCAAACTAATAATACAAGCTCTTTAGCTATTACCTTTATTAAGTTATTCAAATCATTTTTCTGTTATTTTATTATCATTACTTACAGTAAGCTGACTAAACAATGTATTATTTTTTTCCATCAGTTTCAATTAATAGTTTAAACTACATATCTTTTTCATGCACTAACTTGGTGTTCATTAGTAATAATTTCACCTACAGTCACAATTTCACTGTGGAGATACAGGTGCCATTTCAAATTAATCTTCCTTGTCATATCTCTGTATTATGTACAGTATATCACAGACAGGAGTGCTGTGTGCACACTAATGTGGCTTTCAACATGACTGAGTACACCACAGTAAATCATGTTAATGATTCAAGGCAACTAGATGGATTCGGGTGCTGATTTGTTCATACAGGGGATTAAATGAAAAATGGCATTTGGGGAAAAAGAGCCCTTCCAATTTTGTCTTACTTGATCTCAGGTTCATAATCCTGATAGCTGAGCAACACAAAAAAGCACAAAATAATTAAATATAAAACAGACAGGAAAAAAAAATCACGCAACAGAGGAACTGAGAGGTGTAACGCAAAATGGGTGGCCACAAATACAATATACAAATGTAGACATTAAGAGGGAAACAACACCAAGAAGGAAGATGGCTCATTTTAGCAGATGAGCTTAAAGCTACATTCACTGTGTTAGCATCCAAACATCAAGAACAGGCATTCTAACATTTTAAAAAGAAATGTGTTTGTGATTTACAGGTGCTAACCATAGTTATCTAGGTCAACAGATGCATATACCTCCCTTCATAAATGCTGGCAGACCTTCACATTTAAGCTTTTATAAATGGGCCAGGTGTGCAGCAAAATAAATGATTTATGAATTCACCAGGGCAACCATTAAACATAATTTTCCCAGGGCTGTCTTAATGACCTGGTGGGAGAGGTACTTCATCAATGCGCTTGCCCCCAGAATGGACACAGAAACAGAAGCAGTTGGCACAAAGAACAAAACGCTGTCCTCTAACTACGGTAGTGGGAGATCGAAGGATAGTAGATGATAAAGACATAAGAGTTCATGAGAAATGCATCTGAGAGGCCAGGATATGAGGAGGCTACAGCTCATATCGCACACTGCTTATCTTCATGTGAAGTCATCAAATACATATATGAGGAAGAATTTGAGGGCTGTATTGTGGGCACCTTGAGGCAAAACTTCTGAGACTGCGTAACAGTCACTGAAAAGCACAACAGCTGTATTTCAGTTTAGTTTTATCCAATCAGGGCTGCTGCCTGCCTGAAAGCTACTAATACAAAGCTGATTAAAGATCATATTCTTGGCATTATTAGGTTCAAAACTGTGTATGAATATTCTAAATTAATGTACATTTATAGCACATCAAATGTCGAATTTGTGGCATTTAAGTAGTTGTAAAACTCTACTGTGCTCTACAGAAATCCATCTGAATGTCTGTGAAATATATAGATACACTATCCATCCCTGAGGGCTGCAGCAGAGCACTTCTAGGCTTCTGAAGCACAAAAAAAGTGAGAAAAGCTTTATTGTGCTAATCATTGAGCAGAAACACCAAAAATGAGCAATTTCAGTCAGAGAACTACTTCAGACTGTGGCATCAAATTACCACCAATTTCCTTCGAAATGACTTAATTTGCAGAGGTGCCATTCGTCGCAATGTCACAGATCATTTATGTATGAGATTGCAATTGGTCAATTCAACCTGTTTTAAATCTGCATAAAGTAATTTTATAGGCTGTTTCTGGGAGGAAAAGAGGAAGTGCTGTGATCAACCTGACAGGGTGTTAATTATTCAACCAAAGGAATGTTTAAAATGCTAATCACCTCAAACTGTTTAAGACATCAATAGTGAAATTTTTTTTTGATGTTGCCTGAACAGTTTTCTAAAATCATCCTCGTTCTCATGGTTAATTTGAAGTTTTATGTTTCATTTCAACTGGGAAGAAGCTGCAAGATAAGGAATCCATACCTTTTCTCTAAAATGTTCAGTCCACTGTGCATAGGGAAGTTCGGTATTTAAAGTCACGACAGTGCAAAAGTCACATTGTAATCCATGAATCACAGGGCAGTCTCCATTATGGCACGAGGAGGGAAAAACACATCACACACAATATCAATTCTATTCTACACCCTCTACTGAGAAATGTTGCATCTTACCAGTGCCATTCTACAATAACACATCCATCATAATAACGGTAGCTAAAACGAAAAGGGGAAAAAAAAATATGCAAGATGAAAAACAGAAAGACGTTAAAGATAAACACAGCGTAAGATAAAAAGGCAGGATGTGAGTGCTAATCAAAAAAAAGAATAAAAGCAGGGAGGGAGAAAGAGATACACAGCGAAAGAGAGATGGAACATTCGTTTTAAAACAAGGCAGCATGATGAAATCTGAACAGCAAATGTGACATCAAACCATAAAGATGAACCAAAGAGCAGACAGATGAGACAAAAGCAGATATACCTCATTAAACTAAGCTAGATTGACTTAATTAACCCGCGCTATCATGATCATCAGACCAGTTTGCTTTAATTCGAAGAAAGGTTCCTACAAAAAAGGAAACACTAGATCTGAAATGATCAGCTATGACAGGTAAAGGTTATGGGGAGCTAATGTTAAAAACACATTTTTTGTCATTTTATGTCTAATAGCAGTATCAGGTAGCTGACAGTACTCAGGCCAGTTTTCTGAATGTGTCTGGGCAGCCGTGTGTTGAGTAATGGGCAATGTGTCAGATGAATGAGAGATGGCAAAAACAGCGCAGGCTCATACAATTTTCCAATGGTCATCTGAAACATTGCAGACCGTTTCAAAGCCAGTAACGCTCGGGGTCAAGCGGTCAGTTGTTTGGTACATTATGAGAGGCCAGTGTTATAAATCATATGACACTGAGAACTCCACCAGTCAATATTGTTTTTCTGCAAAAGTTAAAGATAAAATGGACTTGAGCAAACACTCATCTGTTTAATATAATTGTTAATATCATTAAACTGCTTCCTATGATTTGTTTAATGCCAAAATTAATTTTCAAATGTGTACTACTGCTATATTAAAAGGAACTATAACTCATAATTTATTTTGTTTAAAAAATGGGACAACATGTGCTGTCTCTCAGCTGTTATAGTCCATAGAGTTGCTGGGTTACATACAGTCCTTCCGTTGTTGTTTCAGTTGGACTGGACTATTGTTGTTGCTACAGCTCACAAATCGGCAACCTAGTGAAACTTCTTCAGAGAGCAGGGCTAAGTGCGAGTTGTCCATTCAAACAAATGTAAGAACAAGTCATGGAGACGCCCGCTGCAGTAACACGCTAGATACAGTGTGGTGCAACCTAAGCTTAGCTGCCTTGAGTTACCTTGCTGCTCTTTATCAAAACAGATGTGGCAAAGTAGACGTCCCCTAGAAACAATGTTAGACATTTGACAGTCTGAAGCCTGAATCATAGGTCACTAAACTGTCAGCACTTGACAATAAAGCTGTTTTTATAGCTGTTGTGCTTTCAAACCTGTAGTGCACAGCAGAGGTTGTCTAACTCACATGGGAAGAAACTCCACTTGATTTCAGTGAGGGGCGGGGGAGCCTATGTAGAGCGTGCAGGAAGAATGACGTGACACAGCAGAGAACGCATTTTGACATTATTTGGAGCTGCTAGGGGTCTTGCGGGATAAACTCCAGGTAATCGCCAGGCTGTCTGACTAAGATGTCTGCATTCTCACATTCAACTCACTTGGGTAGTGTCTAGGTATGTTCAGGGTTCCAGCGCATGTGTGAAAGCAGCTGCAGTGCTGCTGTACATTTTCAGCTAACAGTTAATGATGGCTTTGCTCAGGAGACTGGCTACGTGGAGGCCTACGTAGTGTGTGACATACTTGCACAAACTGGACTGGAGGGACAAGAAATAAGGGTGTGACAATAGTTCTGAGTCTGTTTTGGTTCATCGAAGGCCATATGAAATTTGTTTAAAATAATAATGGAACCCTTTTAGTTCCACAGTGGGGAAATTTGCATTTTGGACAGGCTGCCCCTTTGAGGCGCCAAGGGTCAGGGGTTTCGGCGTCTTGTCCAAGGACCAAGAACTGAACCTGCCAACTCTCGGGTCGAAAGACGACTGTCCTACCATTTGAGCTACATGCCGCCCCAAATCAGTGTTATGCTCAATTACGTGCTTGTAGTTCTGATCCAGTTGTGGTCTGCAGCTGTATCACAGTGCTCTGCTAAGCATTAAAGCAGAACAGACTGAGTAATAGTGTGTTTTGAAGCAAAACGTGTGCTTATAGCAAAGGTGATCTTTGAGATTGTGCAGGTGCATTTATTTCCACCTATTCATATATCACTGTGGGAATATACAGCAAGCATCTATTTTCGGGAGTGTATTGTTTAGGCATGTTGGTTTCTATTAGCAGATCTGCATGTGATCAGAACCCACACTGTGAGAACTGTGTTCTCTCTTGTTTAATAGGCAGGAAGGACATGGGAAAAGGTTTTGTGTTGCCATGTTAAAAAAATATTTACGAACAAAAACAACAACAAAAAATAAATAAAATCATAAACCTAGATTCAGATCATTTACAAGTCTCTCCTGCAAATCTTATGTCAACACTTTTTAAAACAGCTTCACAGCTTTCTAGCCGCAGCCCAGTGTCAGCGCTTTCATTGTTACACAGTATAAAGTTCATAGTATTGATTCATATTTTCTTTGTTACAAGCTTGAATCAACTAGGATCAAAAACACGCACAATGTTCTGTTATTACACACAATGTGATAAAAAAAAAATGTAGATTAAAAAAAGGTCACACTGAACTGCCTCCACCATGTGGAATGTGGAATTGGATTAACACATTTAGCTCATATTTATTATTTAATAAAAACTCAATTTCTATGTAAACGAGATTTAGCGCGGTAAACATATAAAGAGATGATTAGATTAGAGGATAGAATATTTTCAAAAACGAGTAACTTTTGTGTTTCACAGAAGAAATTAAATTAGGGAAAGCTGAGGATTTTTTAAATGCTGCGATGCTTCTAAATGTCATCTTCAGGTTAGTTCAAAAGCAGCACTTAAAACCTGCAGTGAGGTTAGGATGGAAAAACACACAGCACCATCGGACATGTCGCAGCTGAGCGTGCTACATCATAGTATTTTTATGTGTGTACCACTGAGCTGAGAGGAGCTGGGTAGACAGGGGCCACTGTGCTGAGACATAACCAGTGATGTGATCCCACAGAAAAAAACAAACAAAAAAAAAAAACATCCACAACGCCAGCCATAAAGTAGACTAATGTGTCCAGAGTGGCTTGAAAAAAGCAAGGCAGACAGCAAAAACAGAGCAGAGACCCTTATCTATCATAGCAAACAGGCAGAAAACAACTTTACAGCGTGTGCGGAACGAGTCCGCCCTGACACAGAGTAGCCCGAGCTTACGTCAAAGACAGCGACTGAAAATGCTGTGTCATTCTACTGGGTGAAGGGACCTTAAAAACAACTTTTACAAGCCTTTTCCACGGCCTGACTTACAGATAAAACTTTTGAGCCAGTATAGTACTGAACATGTAACAACTTAATAATTTTGCTGCACTAATCAAACATATAAGTAACAATTCATCAAATGACTGTAATTTTTCATCTGTCAGTCATGCTGACCCACAGAGGATTATTACCCACGCTGCGGTTCTCCTGCTCATATTTATTCTTCGGTTTTCTTTTTACAGCGTGAAACTTGTTTTTGATTCACTCTCACTGTTTTCATTAACGTCATTTCCAGCTGCAGCTGGTTGCTGTTTGTTGTACCCTGCCCGAACAGCAGACAGATTAAGTTACCACAGACATATATTGGTGTTTCTCTTCTAGCCGCTTAAATACACATCTCTTAATACTTTTGCTGATAGTTAATACACGCTATCCAATATTTGATATGTTATTGATTATACATCTCCAGGCATTTCTATGTATGAATTCCTGATAAAATTAAACATAATTAGCAGTTGTGTATTTATCACACTGAACTTCAATCCAGCTTGTTTTTCTTTATCTTTCCATGGTTAAGTGCTTTGTAATTATATTTTGAAGTTCAGGCAGCTGGACTTAGTTCTTGTGTTTCACTACTCATCTAAGTAGCTTGTACAGTCTGAGTAAAGTTGCTAAGGGCATCCCAAAGTTTTCATCAGGGTTGATTTGTTTTTAACCTGAGATAACCCCTGATGATGAATTTGAGATGTCCTAACCAACTCTCCTCGCACTGAAGAAGCTACTTGGATGAGTAGTGAAATGTTTCAGTCTAATCACAAACATCTCCAGCTGTTATGACTCAGCTTCCAGATAACCGCACCTGGATGACTCAGAATCTTCTCTTTGATTATTATTAAATGTCTGCACTAATGAAACGTGAAACTGATTAGAAACCAGTGGGTTCCATGAATGGCAGATGTGATGGCCTCAGTCAGATCTTGGCTCTGACTTGTTCATGGTTGGCTGTGTTTCTTCCCTGTCTTCCAAGAAAGCAGAAGGTGGAGCCGAGTCCTAGAGCTGCAGTGCACCTGTGTAGGTTCGGTTTAGATCTCTATAACGGAGGCCTCACATCTTTACACACACTCATTTTACACTACCCATTCAAACATGTTATGTTATGCTGTTATGTAAAGTCTATAATAGATCACCTAAATAAAAAATTTGGTCACAGTTTTCTTAGCAAAAGTAAGTCACAACAATAAATAAAAGGTATTGGAACATGTTTCAACTCAATTTATCTTTAACAAAATTAACTTTAACAAAGTTCTATAGTTCTCATATTATCTGAAAACAGCCAGACACAGGCAGATAAACAGAGTCACACACACGGAGCATGAATATTCATTAATGACATGCTGACACCAAGATAACACCAGGTCAGGTCTGTCAGATTGTCTCCTGGCCTTTTCCTGTGCAGACAATTGTGTTCTTCAGATAATGATAGAGACACAACAGAATCCCTGTTTGATTTTAACCCTGCCTGACACAACCTTTCATCATAATGGGAGGTGCTTACCTTGCAAGCTTAGATTCCAGGGCCCTTTGGTTGGGTGTTCACAACCTTAAGTGCTTTTAACGAGGTTTCAAAATATCAAAGGGAAAGGCAAGACGAAGTGAATTGATCAAGAACACTGGCTTGAATATAGAAGGCCATGCAAAAGGTAGCTCTTTAGCCAGGATTCATTAAAGTGAAGAAAACAGGAGGAAAAGTCAGCTCAAACGGAATCAGAGAGAGTACAATGCAGTTGTCATAGTGCATCTGGGGGAAGCAAGCCATTGCACTCTTACTGAAACATTATTTTCATCTGTAACTAAGTGTCACAAGGAGGGCTAGTTCTGAATAACTTTAATGGCTATCTGGGTGATCTGAGTGCTCTTACTTGATGTTGTCCAGGCAACCGGAGTCTGGTTTCAAGATGGCCGTGTGGTGGAACATCTTGTAGAGAGCGATGCCCAGGAAGATCACATTGAGCTGAGAGAGAGAGAGAGAGAGACAGAAAGAGGACTGAAGCTCGTGTGATTGGTCCATCACTTCCATTAATTTTACATCAGTACATCAGGGCACTTTGTAGCACAAAGCTGGAAACGCTGCAGCCGGACTCGATTTCCCACTTTGCCAAACAGAGCGCAAAATCCTATGAAACCTCTATGGTGGTACCACGTACTAAACAGAGAACGGTGAGACAAGACGGCTGCATGCTTGAATGAGGGAGCCTTTCGATCTGACTTATTCACACTTGTCTCATCATATTCACACTTAGAGGCAACCACAGGAAATGACTGCCACTGTTGTTGCTTTCTTTCAGTTTAAATCCAGAAAATAAAAAAAAAATCCTGCATTACCACTAGGAATAATAATCATTAGTATGTGAGAAATGTTTTTATCGATAATCTAATCTGCCCTATTTTAGCTAGTACTTCTCAAATTGACTATGCTGTCCATATGTAGACAATACTTCATCAAAATAACAGACTAGGAAATAAACTAATTACAAAAGTTGAGTCAAGCACATGAACACACTGTAATTAGTCAGAGAACAAAGACGTAGCCTTATGTTTGACTGCTGGATAACAAAAAAAACTTAATTAAAAATGACTCTAAACAAACCTACTGGGTATATCTCATTATTTCTCTGAGTCAATAATCACAAAAACTGAAAATTTGTCAAATCTTTTCAGAATGCCTCCTCAAAATTGACAGAAGTTAATGAACTTTCAGTTTGCAGCTGAGACATTCAGTGAAACTTTAGACTGAGATGCCAATAGCAATGCGATATCATATTTATAGTATATATTTTTGTCACTGAATGAGCATTATGTCACTTTTTTACTGTTGGAGATATTTATTAGCGGATTTCAAATATTTATTATGATAGCAGAGTGGTGTCTTGGAATATTAGGAGCACACCTCAGGAGACAAACAATATGTATAGCTTGGCACTGGCTAAAATACTTAGAACAGCAGTGTGACACCACAATTAAAGCAGCTGGATCAATATCAGAGCTATTTTATTAGAAAATTAGGCCTGTCCTAGTTGGGAAAGACACGCAGTGCGAGTGTGTGTGTCCTTGCATACTTGTGTATCTGCACCCCGAGGTGTGTGTGTGTGCCTGTGAGGAGGAGATGGAAAAAGGTAGTGTAGTATGAGTTGGAACGGGAACAAAATCAATCATAATCGCAGTGGAGATTACTCCAACACTGCATACAGAGCAGAGTGCACTTGCTCTCTCTCGCTCCCTGTCTCTCACTTTCCCACCACCCCCCAAAAATTGTCTCAGCCGGTGACTGCAGCAGGGTGACAAACTGTAATATATTCTCTACACCCCTCATTCGTTTTTTTGGACGGCTCTGTGCCCGGCGGTGGCATATATGCTCAACAGGGCAGAGAAAAGAGGGAGGATAGGAGCTCGAAAAAGGGATCTCAGCGGACCATTTAAGCGACGACCCGCAGGCTAAGTAGGGTTAATGAGCAGGCAGGGAGGAGGGGCATGCTTACCATAATTATCAAGGTTGCTGGTCCTATGAAACTCCAAATGAAATAGGTGTCCAGGCGAAGCCAGCAACTGCAATGAAAGAGATAGAAGGAGAGGAGAGGGGGTTTATGAATATGAGAGGAGGAAGTGAGGAGGAGGAGAGGGAGAGAAAGATTTGAGGTTATAGCTTTATACTCCTGCTCAGAGGAAATACATCATGTGGGCAGCTGAAGTGACACAGAGGAATAGGCACTTCACAACACAGATTGCCACAAGGAGCTTGAAGAATTATCGCCATCACTGAGAATTTGAAGGAAAGGCTTTCAGTGTCAATGACAGTGATCGCGATTGGCTTTCCGTAGCCGACGCAGGCGCGCTAATCAATAGGCAAATGAGAAACAGGGATGCAACGTAGCTTAAAACTGTTGAGGGAGTCTGACTGTGACCAGAATTAGGTCAATTCTTTCTCAATTTGAAGGGTTAAGTTAAGCAAATTACCATCACGGATGATAATTTATGGATGATTCAATTAGTTCTCCATTGAATCCTAACTGTATCACTCCAAAGGAATTGGATTGACCTTGACCCTGACAGACATGGCCACACACGTTCCTGGAGCACTCCACAAAGTGTCTTACATGTTCATGTAAACTGTGATGACTCCGTAGGAGCGCTGTAATTATGACGATAATGAAATAATACGCTCCCATGACCTCATACTTCATTTCTAAACATTACAGATAGTCTGTTTCTCTCTGCTGAGTAAAAATACAGATCAGAAACAGCACAACCAGTGTGAGGTGACAATGTTCCTTTGAAATTGCAAAAGAAGGAAAAAAACGAAAAAAGACTTGATTCATGACCTGTGGTTGAATTATTAATCTTTTAATCTCCGCTACTGCAGCAGATAGACGCCTCCATTTTTGGCCACTGGAAAATTACAGTTCATACAGCCACACTGTCATTCAGGCTGACAAAATGGGAAAATGGAAGTGGCAGAGAATTAGCTGTAATTCAATAGTATTTTAAAGCAAACGGAAGTGCACGTGGCATTTTAGAGGAACGAGCCACGACGCACCGTCACGCTGTTTGTGCAAAATGTAAGCATCTTTATACAAACCTATTTTGCTACTGTGCAGAGAATAGCAAAACAAAAGCCAGATACAATCATCCATGATATGATGAATGCTATTTTGGCTCAATTCCCTTGGAGGAAAAACAAAATGAGACATTTTCACCACTGACAACAATGCAGATTTCAAATTGAAAAAACGAAGGCTAAGAATCTACCTGCCATCAACACATTTCTAAATGTTTCATTTTTTGCTGCCAATGAACTAACAGACAAACAAGAAAGGATATTGTGTAAGAAGTGACAGGATAAAAATTGACTGGGAGTTGATACGTCTCAACTGCCATCAATGGATGAAAGGAGGCAACGCAGAAAAACACATATGGACGCATAAAGAAGTGAAGAAAGCACAAACAAGAGCTAAACAACGCGCACAGCGCTCTGGCAGCTCTTCAAAAGCACACGCTCCAAACGTCGCTGTTATAAATTATGCTGAAGGTTCTATTGTTCGTCTTTGCCTTCTTCTTCTTCTTCTACTACTTCGTCTTCTTCTTCAGATCATAGAAGGATTTTAAGACATGGTGGGCGGCTGGAGCTGCAGGCTGTCATTTCCTTTCTGCCTCCTCCCTAACTCCTATTCTCCACTTATGTCATGCTTGTGCTTGGCTTTTTGAGCACATCTCGTTCCCTCTGCCCTCCTGTTGTGCTACTTTTCGCACAATTCCTTTAGTAGCCAAACGATCAAAACCATTAATGTGTGTCATTAAAAAAAAAAGCCATGCTTATGCAAGCAGCTTGTGCTGCCCATTCTGGCATTCAATCTGCAGTGAGCTGACATATGCTGTCATTTGAGCCAAGGCAACTTAATCTGCAAAGACATCTTTGCAGGGGAGATGGTCACTTCATTGGTGTAATAAAGGGGCTGATGACCAACTTAGTGACTGAAGCATTGTGAAATATTTTGGTCACAAAAATGACTAGCGGCTTTCTGATTCAGTCTGAAGCCCCGAAGCACAATGTGTCTTTAAAAATGACCTTTACTTGTGCATGTTGTTTCTTAAACTGTGATTAAATGTACGTCAATGTGTTTTTCACTACTAGTGGTGCTATGGAACACAGTTTGAAGGGCAGACCCCAGTCCTGTTTGTATCTTGCATTTTTCTAGTGATAAAAATTCTTGTAGATGATTTCAGTCCAATTCTTTAAAAAAAAAATAATAACACATTTCAACATTTCTACATTTCCACCCACAGCATTGCAACGAGACAGTGTACAGCCAACAGATGCTAGCTAGAAGAGCTCACTTGTTAAAGTTGGCTAACCTTGCTCATCATGCGACCCCTGCATTGCAGAATCTCTTGACGGCTAGCTCTTGTCAAACATAATAGATTTCAGTATATCTCAAGAAATCTGCTTTGCCAATGTTGGATAGAAAAGAAGGAAAATGCATTTGCTATGTGTGTGTGGGGCCTCAGGGACACAAACAATAACTGTGGTAAGAAATACTGAATGCTAAGATCAACTGTGTATATTTAGAAGAAAACTTCATTGGCGGAAAAAACGTCCATTACTCTGTATGCTCAGTGGAACACATGAAACTGGAGTGAAAGCAACTGAGTTACAGAAACTACATGGTAATCCTGTTTCCTCAGTTTACATGTGGTTGATTTATGACTTTCATTAAACTGGAGGAACTACATGTACATAGAATCACATGGTTGTTTTACTGATGTGTAAGCAACCATACTGGACAAGAGGAAAGTAAAGTGCCTTGCTCAAGGGTCCATTTAAAGTTATTACTGAAAGTATTTGAATGGAAATCCTACTTTACTTTCCCTGAGATCAGAGATCATTTGATCTCAGACTATGAAAGCTGACCTTCAGGCTGCTACAGCCTCTGTATGTGGTCACTTATTATGAGTCACTCGACATACCTCCATTCATCTGCTGCACCTGGGTCACTTTCGACTGCAACATATTGGATATTTCTGCTGGAAATAGGGCCAAATGTGATAACGCTGATACGGTCCCTGAATCAATTTGCACCAGGACTATGTGCCCTCCCCCACCTTTTGCTATTCACCACATGTCACGTCGTGTCCCTTCCCTCATCCTTCAGTGGCTGCGTATAATTGTTCCACCGGTGGCAGACTTTAATTATTCACATGATGCCAAGGCTCAGGCGGTGGCAGCTATCGCCTCATCCATCACTAAGAACTATGGCTTCGCCAATCAACAAATGCACTGTCTACCAGTTGCTTGTATGTGGCAGTGTATGTGTGAGTGTGCCACTTATGATAAGCATCTCGGAAGCAAACTGCTGATGCTGGTCTTCATTATTTTCAGATGGGTTTGAGATTAAGAGAGAGGAATGGAGCTCAATTCTTCGCTTGGCATCATAGATCACTTTGTATTTCAGAGGAAAGGGCTGGGGAATAATATAGCATGTCCTATAGCTTCTATGGGAATCACAAAAAGGCAGTTTCTGTCACTCCGTCACTCCCCATCGTTCTCTTTATCTCATGTCTCTCTCTTTCTCTGGTTTCAGCCTCAATCCCGCTGTTCTTACGCCCTCCTCCCTTCCTGCAAATCTCTCCATCCATGTGCTGGAATTTGTACATCCTTACATTCTGCAGACACGAACCACAATAGCCTGACAACCATCCAGCAATACTATCTCCTGAGGTTAGCATTTTTCACTGTTAAAATATCAATTCAGCAGTGGGGGAATGTGCACAGTTTTAGAAATCGTTGTGCTTCATTAAAAGTTGATGGGTTGCCCTAGCTATAGGAGCATCATGTGTGAGGCCCTCAGACCAACAAAAACAGCCATGTTGTTAGCAGGGTGTCTGTGGGTGTAGATGCACACAAAACCATGGGGTTAAGGTTTTTCTGATTTTTTTTTTTTTTTTGGCTTCTGTTTCCTGTCTTAAAGGAGTTCAGCGATCAGAATGACTGAATCCACAGTCTCTGCGAAGGCTGTTAAGCTAACACGGGGAGTAGCGGCTGGTGAACACGACAAATCAGTGTGCATCAGTGTGCATTCTGCTCACTTTCTGCAGTTTAATTTGTATATCTAAGTATCTGATGCAACGCTACATTATTATACTGAATTTCACTTTCACAAACCCTCAATGAATCTTCTAATGGAAATTACTAACTTCTTTCAATAGTCTTGCCATGCTCGAAAAAACCCTGAAAAAAAGAAAACTCCTTACATCTAGTTTAAAAAGCTTCCTGGTTAAATATGCAGTAGTTGAAAGGCATAAAAAAACTAAATCACACATGTTTGCAGTATTAACCAGACAAAGCTCCTCTAGGTCAACAAAAGACATTATACAACTGTTTTCACAGGATTAGTCGTACTCAACATGACAACTAAATGCACCTTGATGTATAAAATTGGTGGAGTTGTACTTAAATATTAAACATATCCCTGAAAGGATCTGTTGGCTAAATGGACAAATGCACTATTCTAGGAAGCTGTGCATGCACTCTACAATAAAGCAATAAAGGGGTTTAAGCCTCTCTCAAATAAAATCAATTAAATCTCAAATCAGTTCTTTTCTAAAACAAATTGTTTCCAAAAAGCTAACACAATCGTTTGAGTTTTACATGCAGCGGCCAACTTTCCTGCCACATTCAGACAGACTGGAAAGTCTAATTAATCTCACAAGCGAGCTCCACATGTACTCACACTCTGTCGGTGCCATAACTGCGGTAGTCCACCGCAGCTGAAACAGCCACAATTAACGCAGGAACTCCGTAGCCCACCAAGTAGAAGTAGCGTCGGCGCGAGTGCTCGCTCTCGAACACCTCCACCAGCATGATGTAGAGTTGCACGCCCTCCAGGAACATCCATGTAAATGCTGCCAGGAAGAAGAAATGAAGCAGGGCGGCGAAGACAGCACATGCAATCTGGAAAGGGTTTATAGACATAAACAAAAATGAGAGAGAGAAAGAAGGAAGGAAAAAAAAACAACAGAAGTTTGAGTATTCACACTTGAAATCATATTTTAATTGCATTGCTTTGGAGCATTTAGTTGATCTCCTGAGGGATTAAATGCCTTGCTAAGGGGTATAATACAAGTGGCAAAGTGTGTCATCCAAGCGACTATAACCGAGCAGCATTTATTTGACCTCTCCATGTTCGTGTCTTCCCAACGATTAGTATTGCTAAGCTTTGTTTGGCTGAAGTGATTGGATGTTTGCCTGTAGTGACTGGCAGAAGAACGCCGCAGCTTTCGAGCCCATGTGGTCTTGTTTGCCGTAGCTGGCATGGATGAAAGAGAGATATGAGGAAGTGAAGTCAACAGTCCAAGAACCATTTGGAGCTCATTGCATTTCATACCACAGCCAGGTGCGAGGACATAATGTAGTTACACACTTCCTGAGCTGATAGAGATGTGTGCAGACGAGACATAAACAGAGCAGAATGTCATTTCCATGTATGCACACATCCATACACTTTCTAACAATAACAAGAATCACAACTTACATGGTCTGATCTCATTATTGGCACAGTTGAACATAAGTAGCATATTTTGTCATTGAAATGGGTTCAATTAAATAACTAAAAGGTTGAGTGGACATTAATTGTGGTCCAGGAGAGTGATCTTAGAGCCCGGCTGATATTCACACCCATAAAATGTTATGGAAGGGAAGGTGTAGGGCCAAAGCATTATCTTTAACTTCACAGAGATATAGCTTTGTGGCTGAACTGTGGCCCGTGCGTTTTGGTTGAGATATTTATAGTGATATTTGTAGAGCAGAATATAGATGGGTTTTAATAGCAAGAGGTTGGATAGAAAGACACACACTTGCAGCTTTAATATACCAAAATATAAGACATGTTAAAGCTACAATCTGTATTATTTTTCACATTTTTCAGTGGGACAAGATACATTTTCTCTCATTTGTTCTATTTAATTTTATGTTTCTGGGTTACATAAAGGCCTTCTGTTGTTATTACATTACATTACATTACTATAGGGAATGCATGACGCAACCTGATTAGTTCACGAATGTGGCGTGTAGTAATTGCAGCTGTGGTTTATTTATGTAGAACATAATTTCCAGGAGACAGGCTAGCTTTTACACAGCTAATGATAGCTTTGACAAGGTGACCGGCTATGTGGAGGCATACGTAGTTGCAGAAACAGAATGGGATGAGTAAAGTGTGAAGCTATAGTCTTATATCAGCAAGATGTATGTATATACATATATATGTTTGTTTTACTTTTCAGAAGGCCATCTGACTCCATTACAAATTTATAGACGTGGAGCCCATTTCCTACTGGGATCAGACAATTGCTCCAACTTTATTTATTTATTTATTTATTTATTTTAAACCCTTGGGGAACAAAGTTACACTCTGCCACATAAGCAAACAAAAATGGCACGGTTGCAAAAAAGATGTAGGTGGAACCAATCCCTGTGCCATTCTGCGTAGATGTAATGACTCCACATTTGTCTACAGTATGAGTTTTCAGAGCACACACTTGAAGATGACTATGCAGTGACAGCATGCCTCCACCTGCTACCACAGCTGAGCTCCTAGAGGGAAGTAAAGCCATCCAAACTACAGCTAGTACACCAGAACACGATTTAGTATACTGACCAGCTTAGTCAAGATAAATCCAAAGAATTTATAATTCGGAAAACCGCACCAGAAGGTGGTCACGGGGTGAACAGATGAATTGATGTCAGAGAGTATGTGCGGTTTAAGAGTAATCAACATATGAGAACATAACAGTGGCTTGGCATGTGTTGTTGTGTGAAAATGTGAGTGTACTTTGAAGTATGTGTTTGCTTCTCTGCAATTGATGGTGGGAGCATTTGTCGAATAAAGAGATCCAGTTATTTTCATTCATCGTTTCATCTCACGGAGTCTGGTGGGATCAAAAAAGTTCAGGGCCACTGGCACTCACTCACTGGGAAGTACAGCACAGCGGGATACCAACGTTTCCATCAACTCAAAAAATATTTTAGTCTCTTAAATCTAGTTAGAAGATTATGTAAATCACTTTAAATGCACACATTACCAGCTTATATAGTAAAAAAGACTGACTTCCAGTTGTTTAAAACACTGCTATTGAATATTTGAATGGACTAAAAACAAAGACAATTTTTTCACATTGTACTTTTAACATATTTGTACATATTAAAAAAATATGTATTTTTACATATGTTTACAATGTCAAAACTATAAAAGCTGAAAGAAAAAAAACACTTTCAACATTTGAGATGTTAAATAAACTTAACTCAGTGTTTTTATGTGTTTTTAATTGGATATTTTTGATAAATATCTTTATTTGGGGAAATCTTGCAAGTAGCAAGTAAACTCTGTCTAAAAACAATCAAATCTACAGTACTTCAGTACTTCTAACACTTACAAATTACAGTGTTGTATCTTCTTGTTTAGTCCACACAATTCTTAATTCTTGGCAGAGAACAGCAACACATATTCATATTTTATTATCTTTGAATACAGCTATGCTACAGTTTAAGATACAGCAAACTAAGATAAACAGGTGCTGGTTCTATCTTAATAGTTACCATACAGATGTGAAAGAGCAGTTTCTTGTCTAAACCTTGTTGGGAATTGATCTTGCCGTATTTTCCAAAACGATTCCTTTTTTAACAATCGTAAGAGTTTCACAGTACTTTTTTGCACCATGTTAAAGGAATAAAAATCACAGTAGTACAGCATCTCTTACCGGCTGATCACCCCGATTGATCCCCACCAGGAACAGAGACTCAGCGATGAAGAGGCTGATGCAGAGGTTCTTATGGATGGTGTTGCGATCGCTCTGGAGGCCGCGGAAGAAGCAGAAGGTGAAGAGGCTGATGAGCAGGCACACCAGCGAAAGAAGTATGCCGACCCAAGTAATGACATCCAGCAGCATGTCGTGAACAGGGTCTGTGTTCTGAAAAAGAATTGATAAGTGAGAGTAATCAACAACATCCAGTGCACAAAAAAGTAATTTGTCTTTTGTTTTTATTATTAATGCACCCAGAACTGACTGCACGATACGGGGATCCATTTGTGAAGCAAAAAACTAAACAGTCTCAATAGTACAAATAAAAAAAATAAAAAAAGAAACATAAAAATAAATTGCCTTTCTATTCCAGCAACAACCCAAAGCTTTTATTTTTATTATTTTGGTGGGGGGTTGGGGGTGCATTCACTCAAGCCTCCAATAAACCACAACTGAGTGAGCCACAGGTGGCAAATATGAATCATGAATTAGTCAGTCTGAATCAATATGAAATACTCCCTTATTGTTTCATTTTGGTCAGACAACAAAGTGAGCAGTCCAGAGGGCCACAGGTGTCTAAGACCAGCACAACAGGAATACAATCAAACCACAACATGGTCAAAAGCGTTCACTGTGGCTTTTAGATAATTTTCTCTTTTCAAATAGTAATTTGCCACCACAGCCAGTTTGGGGCAGTAAAAAGGCTTTTGCTGACAATAAATTTGTGGCTTTACGGGAGAGATAAGGATCAACAGTGATTTGGTCACAGCAATGAAAGAAAATTTACATCAGTCCATAAAAGTCAAGTGCACATAGGGATACTTGGGCAGAAGTGGAAAATGCATCACAGCCTAAAAGAGCCGAGTCTGCAGAATGTTTTTCCTGCCAAAACTGAGGTTAAAAAGAAAAAAATAAATAAATAAATAAATGCTAAATTACAGATGAGCAAAAGAGTATGTGACTTATCTTATTGATAAAGTACACGATACAAGGTTTTGATGAGCACCTCAACTAAACTGATACACAATGACTAACCGTAAACAACACGCTGTATATGCACATTTGTTTGGGTTTGAACAGCCTTGAGCTATGAATAATATGTAATATGTAATAATATAAAATGATTAATAGTGTGTGAAAACCTAATTTGGACTAAAAGTTCAAAAAGTAACAAGTAAGTAACTGATCAACAGTTGAAGGCGATTAAAATAATGGTAAAATTGACGGGACGTGCAATTACTGCAACTCAACGTGGTGCAGCGGTAGTTCAATTGCTAGACTGACTTTTATATCAGTATCAATATCCATATCAACGTCAATCAAGATGAACACTTTCAGAACATGATGGATGTGTCCATCAAAGAGTATTTGTCACGTTTCTGTGACATGGCTGTGGAGATATGTATGGAGAAACAACAGATTTCACAGCGTAGACACATATCACTGAAACAGATGTGCTGATTCCTACTGCTATTCACATCTACAACTTCCTGACATTCTTCATCGTGCTACCAGTGGCGATGAAAACACAAGACAAGACAGATGCCAAAATGTTTAAGAAAGTTTTCTATATGTAAAACATGGGAACAAGCATCAGAGAGTGACACGTTGACGTATTAACTAAACATAATTAGTGCCTCTAAACACTCTGGTCAGCTTCTCAGGCTTCCTAATTTCCCAACGGGATTGTCTTTTTCAGCCTGATGGACATTGATTTAAATAAAAAGAAGGAATAAAAGTGAAAGTGGGGGAAGGTGGTGGGTAATTTTAAAGAAATGTGCCAACCTCCATAGAACTGTCATCCCTGCTCAGGCGGAACCTTTGAGTGACTACGCTTGAATGCTAATGAAGATCAAACAGGCATTATTTCAACGCAGAAGTTACAAACAGTTGAAGGCAGACAGTAAATTTGCACTGACAGCTAGTTAAAAGCCAACACAGGTGAAAGCTATCATCAAGCACCTACACTGTCTATTAATTGCCACACTTAAATCATATTTTTTATCACAGTCAGCAGTATTTTCCCCAGGAGCAGGATGATGGGAGGGGGCGTCAACATCCACGGGTGGTTTTTGCTTCCTTAGTCCACCCTCCCAGTCAAGTTAGAGTGAGGAAACTTGGGGGCTGAAGTGTGCCACAAAAGCTTTGTTTAGTGGCAGCTCAGCTAACGCTAGCAGAGAAGGGAACAGATGCTGATCATTAAGGGGCTCTGGTACAATAACAGCCGCAGTGCTCCTTGAGTCTAGGGAGAGCGCTCTTTTGATTTTCCTGCCTGATGAGCCGTTGTGTATATGTTGGAGGGGTGGGTGGCGGGGGGGCTGGCAAGATGTTATATTGAGCAGACGTCTCTGTGTGTATACGAGTCTGTCTGTGTGGAAGTGCGACTGATTTCAGCCCCCTTACTTTAGAGGGATGCCTGCACCGTGGGTGGCAACAGATGTTGATGTTTGTGCTTGCATGCTCTGTAGGTGTGTGGTGTCTGCTTTCAGTCCGCTGCATGACAGAGGTATTGATGCAGTGGGTGGTACAAGCTGCAGCGCATTGCGAGGGGACCCTAAGGCCTCATGGGCTAGCGAGCTGTGCAGTGGCTGCAGGCTCTATCCATCACAATCTCACCTTCAATTGGAGAGGGGCCAGGTCAGAGAGAAAGAGACAGCAACAGAGGAAGAGAGAGAAAAAGAGATAAAGCTATAGAAACACAAAGAGGAGGGCAGGGAGTGCATCTACACCTGGGTGATGGATTTACTGTGGAATGATTTCTTTGTTCTCAGAGGTGGATGATGGCTGAGGCATCACCAGTCACAATGCCTCTGCTGAAAAGTTTCCTTTTAGCGTGGGTTCTGCCTGGGCAGGATATAAAATGATGTGATCTTCTGAGCCTCTGCACGTAGCCTCACACCAACAAGCCTCCATGATGGGAATCTGTACAGGTGTCTCTAAAGTGAGCACACATAATTTGGTCTGAAATTCACCCGGTGTGTTGCAGGCGCGGCCAAGTCATACGGCATCTGTGTTACTTACCGGGACGAGGCGCGCGTGTGCCATTCGATTTGTCTTCCAATCCTTGTGTCCTACATTTCTTATGTCTCAAACACACATACTTTTCATTCCAGATGGATGCCCGATCGGCTTCACCCCTGATCTGCTCACGCGTTGGCACTCGGCAAGTCTGACATAGCGGCGCAAACATGGCAACAAGCTTTTTTGCATCACGCAATGGTCATTCTAGGCCTCGACTTTCGAACCTCACATTAAGTCATATGCATTTAATTACCATAACATCCTGAGTCTAAAGCCAAAATATCCTGAACCAATTCTCTGAAATGCATAAGAGGGCGCAGCAGTGAAGTGAACAGTGTATCAATCCTTTATACCTCAAAGAACTGCTCTCAACATGGGGCCATGAAGCCAATCCAATTAAAATGTATAAATCTCCCTATATGCCTCCGGAGCCGGGCTTTGACTCGTGAAATACGGTCAGGCAGGGCACACTGTTGCGCTAAGGGGTAGTGGCCCACTGCAGGGAATCGTGTGACAAGCTCACCTATGTATGATAGGTTGGATTTATGATCTGCACGGAGATGAGGAACAGTTGTGGGGAGGTAGATGAATCAGGAGTCAGAAGGCAAATTTGTCACTTTTAAAAGGGTGGGAGCGAGACTCCAGCTTGCATGGTGGGAGTCGACGTTCAGCACATGCACCTAATGTCACACTAAGCTACAATAATTGCGATATGACGCTCAAGCGTGACTTTCCGTTGCTATGGCACTTAACACGGTCTCCATCCGCTCCGTCTGTGCCTTAAACATATAAATAGATTTCTTCCTGTGCATATAGAACTGCACCATTCCTACACGTTACATCATAAAAACCCAGAACTAACCTTGACTGTCCTTTCTCATCATATTTCCTGTCTGATGGTGCCAGCGTGTACATGTCCTATAAGGACAGTGATAAATGTTACCCAAATATCACCCTCTCCATCATCCAGGGGGATGTGCCATTGATTTATACTCACTGGTCTGTCGGGGATAGTGCCACTTACTAGCAGCTCAATGCCTCCCTCGGGCTGATCTTAGCACACACATCTACTAAGTAAATAATGTTCCGTAGGTGGAACCAGAGCAGGTCTATATTTCTTGAGCCGGGGCTATTGCTTCAACCCATATTTAAAAGATTTTTCCTTTATCTCAATGCCCACTAGCTATCTTCCCAAATGGACAGAATTAAATTCAATGGAAATGATTCAATAAGGACCCTTAGGAGCATGAATGGACATGAGCCATTAGGGAATGTTAAAAAAAATGTTTGCAGGAGAATTCGAAATAGTGAAAATACGTGCTGTTGTAAAATTCATCCATCGCCTGCATCTACTGTCCAAATTTGACAACGTTATTACAAGAGTTAAAAATTGCCTTTTAGTGTTGTGTCAAGTGGAAGGACGCAACAGATGTCTATAGGCTCAGTAGCGGTTACAATAATCAACATTTGTAACAAAGTCACATCAAAGTGCACCCATTCTCACATCGCTCCCTCCGAAACCCGGTTTGCAATCATTCTGAACAAGATACAACAGAGACATGTAATCTCAGGCAGCTGGCGTTTGTTAGTGCGGTTTTAATTTGTTTATGCAGCCAACGGCGTTTCACTGCTCAGATTGAAGAATCAGTCAAAGGCATCAGTTCTCTGGCTAGGTAACCAAAAATTAGCAAAGGGCTTGAGTTGTGACACACGAGGCAGTGGCAGCACTCCGATACCTTTTATCTGACAGATACTGTGTGAGTGGGGTGTATTAATGATAAGTAGAGGACTTGGTTTAGATATTTGGAATTAATGAGTTATTGTGCATCTGCAATTTTTGAGAGGTTTTACATTTGGTAATTTGGTTTAAATTAAATTTGGCTCTAAACATCTCTGTGTACTTGCTTGCAAATTTTCGAACAACGTTCCAACATCTACAATATGTGTATTAGAAATTATTCTGAGGCAACTAATTGACTTCAAACATAATTAATCCCAATGAGACACATTCTGGAGTTTCTTCGCTGCTATGTGTCTAATAATTTCACACACTGTACATTCCGGTTCAAGGGTTTCCTGTGAAAATAAATATGTGGGTTTAGTTTTTACCTTGACCATATGCACAATTAATGTCAGGATGAGAGTGATTACAAGGCACTTATTGTTTAAAAGTATATTGGTACACATATATTAGCTTTAAGCCAATTGTGTGATCTCACAAGATTAAAAGTTTAGTTAGTAAAACCTTGGAAGTTCTAGATGGGTACTTGCAGGACATCAAAGACAGGAATAGCTATAATTAATGCATTATTACTGTTATTCCAGAAGACAATGCAGCAGACTCCACTTGGAGAAAAATCAAACTTTTCAACACTACATACGTTTTTTTGTTTTTTTTTAACTAAATGTGACCTGAGATATAAAAACACATTCTGCTCAATCAAACCGTTTCAAGTTTCCAACAACTTCAGATCTCGATAGCGTTCATAACGTTGCCATTTCTGTTTTGCATGAAGTATATAAAATATCTGAATATTACACTGTCATTATTTGCAAATACCATGCATATGATCCATGAGGCAAAAAACACAAGATGAAAGTTGATGGTGATACTGTAGCGAACCTCTGTCTTCCAAACAAAAATTGTAATTACAGCAAGCCATCTTTTTTTTTCCTTCAGATATGCCACTGAGAAATAAACAAGGTTAAAATATAATCTGTTGCTCTGAGGGTAATGACTAATAACAATGCAGAGATGAGCTGTGGTATGTTGTGTTGCCATGGATACAAAAACAGATCTCTAATTTGGGAGTGTGTGTGCGACAATGAGGCAGTAAAATTTCTTTCTGTGCCTCTTTCTCACGCTCACACTCCCACTTTCACTCCATTCACCGTGTTCTCAGATACAACACAGAGACAATTTGTCAAATAAAAAGCCATAAAATCTCTCATTCACAGTGGCACCGTCCCAAAAAAACAAAAAAAAAACCAAACAAAAATTCAAAATAGAATAAGAGAAGGTGAAAAGAAAATGTTGTCGCTCCAAAAGCAGGACGTGCAGTAACTACTTTGCACTTAAGTCCAGTGAATGCAGCGCCACAAGCAGGCCAGGCTTTCCAAAATGTTAGGGATTGGTTTGAGTGAAAGCGTTCCTTTGACTGCTTCTTTCTTTTGGTGCTTTGCTTTCATTATGTGAAGGCTCCCATTCTTCATGGCTCTCTCTCTATGCAGACCCAGCTTCAACCCTGCAGAAAGCTTAGTCACTCCAAAAGCCATGCTACTGAGTGACAAACAGTGGCTCTCTCTAGCTAGAAGTAAATCGAGCCAAATCTGACCCCCACCACCACCACCCCAGGGTAAAAAAATTACATTGTATTTTAGATTTTGTATATGCTTCAGTGCGTGAGTGTTTTTGCAGCTGAGAGGCAAAGCAATACAGGCAGACTGGGGAATAGAGGGAGGTGAAGGAAGGTCTAGAGGCTTCATGGATAGGGTCCAACTGGGACGGCGCTCACAGAGTCTGTTTTTTCTCCCACTGATTCAGAAGAGCAGCTCTGTGGAGACAGATTGTCGTGACAGATACCAAGAACTACTCTGTCAGCAGCGAGTCCCTCAGACTTCCTGTTACAGAAATAATTAAGCCGTCTGTCAGCATCAGAACGACTACACGACTTCTTCCATACTGGCAAATTCTTCTACTTTTTCGTCCTCTAACTCGCTCAGTTTAATTTTCCCTTATTTTTATCTGTTCTGCTTTATCACAACTTCCCACAACAACGATTCAACACAAATCTCACAGTCAAATTACAGTTTTTTTTTTTACTTTAACAGGTTCCATTGGCACCTCCCTTTTAATTCCTACCCTCCACTCCACATCACACTTTTTGCTCTGTACTTATTTCCCAAAAAACAAAAAATGGTGCACTGAAAGAACAAATGGTGCGCTGAAAAACGTGGGATCACAATGTAAATGTTTTCCTCCTTCTTCCCTTTGCATAAATAAATATATAAATACATTCATGTGTAACTAAAATAGTGATATTATGGTAATTTTAAGTTAAACATTTACCAAGCTTCTTTTATGCACTTACTGAACTATTGAGCTCACGCCTGAAGGAGATTGGCTTAGCTAAGACTAAACACTGAATTTTAAAGGAACAATCAGCTTGACTAATGCTAAATTGAAGAATTAACAGCACCTCTAACACCTTTAGGACAGTCAAATTTTCAGTTTTCATACTAAACTATACCTTGTCCTACCAGTCATCAGTAAACTGCCATTAACTTCCACACCGACCAGACAGAGAGAGGCAGTAAAAAAAAGTTAATGGCTTGTTTCTTTAATAGCTATCAATACCCGCCTTGATGTCATATTATTACACAGTTCACACGTCAGGTCATTTTTTAAAACTATACGAACAGAGTGCACAGTGGTATTTTAAATGTTCAGGAAACATTCTGCCTTGTCAATCCACCAACTTGAAATGGTCCGTTACCTGCGACGGATCATTTGAGGACGAATGGGTTTATCGAAAAGCAGGACAAGTAAGACAGCTGACTTACCTTGACATCCACATGGGCCATGAGGACGGCAAAATTTGTTAGATGAGTGCACGAGCATGTGGTGTGTGTCCTGTTGGTGCCAAGCAAGCGGCAGTCCTGCGTCGACCAGTAACCGGTCATGGTTTTCTTAGAGTAACTCCAGAACGAACAGTTCGGGTTGAAGTTCTCCTCAGATTGCTTTTGAAAGAAAAGAAAAAAAAAACCACATACACAGGTGGTATTAATAATAGAAAAACATAAACAGTCTGGTCAGAACTGATCATGCATTAGCATTAGCATTTCTGTTTTCCTTTGTTTGTAGAACAAACATCGTGAAAACAGACTATTTATCTCAGCTGCAATCCATATCCATTTTGAAGCGAATAGCAGGTGGTTTTACTGTCATATAGCATCAAGCAGCTCCATGCCTTGTTTTCATTGTGATTTTTGACCTTTCTCTTTAACTTTCACTGCGTGACAATGGACTGCCCCACTGTTTAATGGGCACCACTGCTGCCTGCGCTGGGCTACAGCCCTAATGACAAGCATCACTCCCTGCTATCTCGCTTGCCATTTTATAAAAGTCATCCACAGCACTGAGACTGTGTTAACAGACAAGCATAACAAAACATAACGGCTGATAAATAAATGCATTAACAGCTTTTCCATCTTCAGCCCTTTTTCTTTTGTAGCCTCACCTTTTTTTTTGTGTGTGCGTGTCTCATAGCATCCAAGGTTAAATGCTTTCATACCATAAACACAGTAAGGAGCTGGAGTTTTTGCACTTGCTGCAGGGTAATTAGTCTAATAAGATTTATCCTCTGTGAATGTAAATTTACTGTGGAATGGGTTTACCCTTCACACACCCAAACCTTGTGTAAAATATTCCACAGCAAGGAGATAGGATGACCCTCTGTCCCATTAATGGCTTTAATTGGTCCCATTAAGTGGCGAGGCAAGGAAGCGAAACAATAACTAGAGGACACATCATCATCCCAGAAGACCAGTGATCCAAAACCTCATGGTTGAGAGGGGGACTTAACTAGAAAAATAAGAACCCCGTGGTCAGTAGCAGAGTCGAGATAAGTGAAGTTCATCTTCAAGGGCAAGTTGACTCAACATGGCTGAGACAATTAATATCTTTGATTTAGCCTGGAAGTATATAACATACAGAAGGTCAGTATAATTTTTCTTAGTTACAGATACAGTTATCGCTATTATTTATCCGCCTTAAAGCCTTAAAGCTAAATATAAATTAAGCTGACCTAAAAAATAATCATAACACCACAGTAGTCGACAACAGAATATACATGATTTATCCCCACATGAAAGAAGAGGAAAACGTTCTTGCCTGCAGCCACAAAGACCAGTTAATCAGTGTTTGTTTAACAACAGCTGCTTTACCAGTTAACCAGAGAATAGGGAGCTCTTGATTTGATGCACCAGAGCAGGCGCTCTATACGCAAAACATCAATATTGCATCCAATCAAGTTTAATTAATAGTGGAAGCCTAAATTCTAATCATGATTACTGTATGATTAATTGCACAGCCCTCGGTGTACACATAATGTACTCTACATATAAATGTTGTTAATGTGATGGAATCGCAGCAGGAGTTATTATAGTTAGTGTACTCCAGCTATACGAGCAGAGGAAGCTACAGTGCAAGAAAACACACTTTTCCAAAAGGGCACTGTTTTTATTGAAACAACTTGATCTGAGCAAGAAAAGGGTATAAAAGCTCCAGTGCCCCAACATTAGACCAACAGTAAAATTACTGAATCTACAGTCCAAATTACAAATTACACTTAAGGCAGGTGAGTCACGGCAATAACTGCTCCGACACTGCCCATGACATTTTCCCACCATTTAATTTTGACATCCATAACCTATCATCCTTTTACTCTCTCTACCCCACTGTGCTGGGTTTTTTTTTTCTGTTGTTGCTGCTTCCTCACAGCTCCCTCCTACACACGAGACTCACTGCAATTCTCCTATGGTTGTTCAACATCCCTGATAATCGCTGAAGGCGCTGTTCGTAGACAAAACAGGGATATTTCGAGGGTAGCAGAGTGTGGAGAAGATAATGGAGTCAAGAGGGAGAAGTCGCGACTCCCCACAATGACTAAGCAGCCTCCAGTGAGGCTCAATATGACTGATATTTGTTCAGGAGATCAGGCTGGTATTTATTCATACTAATAAACAACAACAAGCATCTCCGGCATCAGCTTGTGAGCAATTTCGTTTTCCACAATTTAATTTTTCACACCTCTCTTTCAATAAAAGTTAATTTTCTTGGCTTGAGATAGGATTTGTGCATTTTTGTTTTGCTTCAGGAGGAGAGAAAATTGTGATGAAAGGCTTCTATCGAGAAAGTGCATGTACAAATGTGCTTTTGTGTGTAACTAAAAGAGACAGAGACAAAAAAGGCCATTAAATGCAGAGGCAGTAATATCAAAGTGACAACAAAACACATCTCCACTCACAGACAGACGATTACCTGTAGATGTCTGATGGTAAAAATGACTGGGTCGGAGAGGTAGACTTTGTTAGAGTCCTTGCTGATGGCGGCTGTGATAACCGGTGAGTTGACGATGACAGAATAATTGGTAGCCATGGCGTCACTGCCCAGCTTCATGCTGGCATTTTCCGTCGAAAGGTAAACCCCGATGTGTTTGTACAGGACGAACGCTATTCGAATCTCACCTGCAAGATGATGATTGGGAAAAGTGGCATAAGTTGATCGAAGAACACACTCTATGGTCAAAAGTATGCAGACACACATTTGTGTTTCCAAAACAACAGGGGCTCAGTCACAGGAACATTAGTGAGGTCCGACACCGATACAGACACCGAGGTCTGGTTTTCAGTATGTATTTGCAGATAACAAGCCGCCATTCATATTTCTGATGTAATTTGTGCTTCTATTTTGTATTTTAAGCTACAACCCATTGTGTTAAGCTGCTAAATGACATGTACTGCAGGTGAATGGCAGCAGACTGGTGTATGTTGCAGGTCATTAGAGGAAACAGAGGTGGCTACAGCTGGAGGGAAAAATAATCTCAAAGGAATTCATATCATGGTACTGTTGGGAAATTTTTTCCCCATTTGAAGTCTGTCAAAAAGCACCAAGTCCAAACTTTATGCTGCTCATGTAGCTTATAATTTGGACTATTGAACTGTAGCAACAGTCAAGAATTAATGGAAATAATAACCAAAATGATACTGGCTATGAACTGTCAGTTGAAGCCTTGTTAATGCAAAAATCAGAACCGCACATAGTGAAACTGTCAAAAAGGAGACCAATGTCAGTGTTGCCAAAATAGTTCCACAACAGTGGAAAGAAAGAGTTATTATTAATTCAGGATTTTAAAAATGCGGTTACCATTTTTCATTGCACTGGCAAAGGCGATCACTTTCTTGTTAATAATTTTCTCCTTTTTTCTCTCAAACACATCTGTCCCCCTCCTGCTGTCTCTCTTTTGAGCACTGATATGAAAGAAAGTCCCCTCCTGCAGTTACTGAGATCACTCACTCAGATGAAAAGAAAACATTTTGGGTGCTATAGCACTGGATGACAGGGAAATATTCGCCAACGTGCTATAATGATCCGCCTGGGCACGGCTGGACATCCAGCTGAGAGGCACCCGGCGCAGCTTGAGTCGATTCTAATTTACATGAGCTGATAACAAAATCTAAAAATGGTGCTGCATTGCTCACGAAGACAGCTATGTATTGTGTCTAACTGCCTCATTTACAGTTTAGAGGCAGTGCTTGAATGTAACTAATTCTTCAGCCAGGGCCTTATTTGAAGGCTGCAAAACGATCCTTGTGCTTTATATGCAGCCCAACAAAGGATGTAGGCACAAACTGAAAGTTATTCACAAGCATCTGTAATGAAACTCTGACAAAACCGCTTCAGCTCCATGCAGTGTCACATCCAGAAGAGAGAAGCAAAACAATAACAAAAAGTATTTTTGATTTATTGCAGAGGATCTTGTAAGGCAGAAAGTTTTTATGTAATATAACTTTACCTCTATTGCAGTCAAGCAATATTGTGTCTGTTAAACTTCTGTTTTATCACAAACCTGAATAACTGAAGAATTTCTGATTACATTTCATAGTAACAATAGGGAACCGATAAAAGTAGATTCGGAGGTTTGGAAACTCACCGTTTCTTCCGTGTTGCTTTAGAGTGTTAGCAGAAAGGTGGATGGAGTTGCCTTGTCCCCCACTTTGTGGGAATTTCAGATCAGGCAAATTTCCATCTGTGCTCATCCTTGCCACTTCCAGCTCTGCACACAAACACACACAAGTAAGGCAACATGTAGAAATCAAATGTTTTTGCAGAGTGTATCAGAAAAGTGGAGGCACAATAGTGTACACTATTTTGGCAGCTGAGGTCTTAAAGAAAATAGTCTATGAAAAATGTATTCCTGCAGAGTTAGATGAGAGGATTGAAGCCAGGCGCTTGACCTCAAATACACAACTTTGAATTATATATTATTTTCTCGTGTGCGGTTTAAATAAATAAAACCCAATATATTAATTTGTTAGCAGGTTGTACAGGCACAAAATGTCAAACTTGTTTTTGTTTTCTTTCAGCTGTAACATCAATTCCAGTTTCCAGCATTTTTACTGTTTTTGTCTACATTCAGTATTTTTCTTAAAGGAAAACAAATGACCATAAACATGTACCTACTAAAGGTAGGCAACACAGCAAAATATGATATCAACATGCACACGTCATGTCCAATGTGTAAAACAATTAAAATTGATCATAGATGCTCTTTGTGGACCTGTTTGTTATTGCTGCTAACAGGCAAAGACCAACAACTACAGCAGACAATAGTAATAAGTAAACTTCAAGTGCATCTCTAATAACTTCTCAGATTCAAAAAGCCATTCTATTGTAGTAAAATGATTTTATTAATGACTGCTGCTTTGAAGAAAACACCTCCATCTGAACTGTGCCAGTGAAATCAGTGTCTCGCTATATTCTTCTTAATCATTCACTAACAAATATTCAGTGATCACTTTTTCTTTTGGAACTGTAAAAACAAAGGTTGTCTTTGCTCTGTAAAAAAAAAAAAAAGTAATTTCAAGGAATGAAGAGCAGAGATAGCAGGAGATACAATGAGGAGATAAAGACCAACGAGGGAAGATGAGCTCGATTCTCTGGCAGTTCAACAGCTGTTGTGTCTGAAGCAAGCTCTTAATTTATGGTTCAAAGACTCCGGCGTCGTACAGCAGAAGAAAATGAGCTTCTGATAGGAGTCTGGCTGAAATAAAAAGCTCATTCCATCAAAGTTATTATGGCATGATACAATTCACTTTAATAAAGCAGTGGAGTGTGCTCTAATCTCAAGTACAGGTGACCTGTGTGAAGTCTAGGTATTCCTAAATGTCAAATTAACTCCCAGAGCACTGAAATGAATCTACTCGATTATGACTAGGCAGAAATGCAGGAAATACGTTGGACAAATGTCACTAAGGTTTCTTTTTCAAAAGTAAAGGTGAGCATTGTAGACTAATTCAGTTGGTAGCTGTAAGTACACAAGTTGCTATGGCTGCTGTGACATGCAGTGTAGTACTACGCTATGATGTTTTGAGTTTAGCTATTATAAGCCAGTAAGAACAAGTAATGCTTGTATATATGTTGAAATACAGTAAGATAGCAGCCATTGAACTGATCATTGTATATTACTAGAGGTTGAACATTTTGCTTGCAGAGTTGGATGAGAAGAGTCTAGACTCTAACTCTCTCTGCTCAGCAGAGTAGACCCCCACCCCCCTTTTGATACTATGTTATTACCACGTTATTATTTCTCTGAACTCTTATTTCTAAACTCCTGTATTACAGTACTTTGACATTTCACATGATCATTCAGCTGAATTGAATTAATGACCTGTTCACCGCTGATCTGCTCATTAACATTGTTTTAAAGAAACACAACTAGCATATTAGCAGACCTCCCAGCATGCATTGTTTGACAGCTAAAACTCTCCAGAGACCCTTTTTTTTGTATTTTGAAGAGCCCTTTCATGACAGAAATATCCTGTGTTTCTAATGTGTGTTTAATTAAGCCATGATTGTTGCTTCTCATAATAATAAAACCAGGGCTAATGATAATGAAGGTTAGCTCTGAATTCAGTCCAAAAGCTGCAGCTGTGGGTTCTTCACGTCAAACGAATGAATCATTTGAATTAATGAGTCATCAAACTGAGAACTGAGAAATGAGAAAGGAAATCAAATCTGTTTGTATTGATGGTCATTGTGAGTAAAGCTGTAAGTTTATTGAACTTGTTAAAGTACAGTAACTTTAGCCGAACATTTTAGTAGAAATATATCTTATCGTGTCTGGTGGATGTTTCCAGAAATCAGACTTACAGAACAGCCCAGCAGCAGAGCACAGATTGCTCCCGAAAGTTTCTGAGCGAGGCTCACCCTTCTAACCAATCACAGAATTTTAACAATTTCTGCTCGATTAGTTTTGCAACATTTTGTTTACTGTTTTTTGTTTTTTGTTTATTGTGATACTGACCAATACCTGAAGGGATGTGCATAGCGTAGCAGATTGTAGCAGGTGGCAGAGAAGCATAGCAGGGCAGGGAGGGTTACACAGATTTTTATGTGTTTATTTTTTTCCCATATCACCTAGTTATATTATCAGTACCAACTACCAACAGTAGCTATCTACAGTTCACTGACATCCCCCATCCATGTGTCTGTGTCTGACTGTCACGAGATCTGTCATAAGATCTACTCGTCACTTTTTTTAAAGTGTACTGCCCCTTTAAATTTACCTGTATAGTGATTTACCATTTGTAGTAGCTATCGAATGCTCTTTTTTTCACAAATGTCATCAGTAATTTCAGACTAGTGTGTTGAGACAGAATTAAATTAACTCTCAAACAGGCTTCTTTCATCTGTTGGAGACATTTACACTTTCACGGTCAATGACGCTTTATTCATTTCTACAATACCACTGCACTAATGGCAATCACCACTAGACCAACACTGGCTGGCAGATTAGTCTGCAGCAGAGAGTCTCAACTTGAAACACTATTTCATCAAGTGTAAGAAACAGAAACTTCATTAAGCATTAATAAGGCATTCAGCTGCTGATCTGATGTCAGTGGACTATGACATGTCTGACTTTGATAAAGGTTAGTGCTCACAAAAAGCAACAAAGTAGGCCACATTTAATCCTGTATCTGTTCTCATACCAAGACTTACCGTACTTTCTCATAAAAAAGCTTTATATTAACATTCTCCTGTGCTTTTCCAAAGGCCAGGGGGTTTAGGTGATACATTCCTATTCAACTTAGCCAAGACAATACCCCAGATAGCTCACCATTCCCTAGATTCCAAGCCTGCCTATTGAAGAAAGGGAGCATTTTTCTTCTCCCTCCTGTCTTTTCCTTGTGTAGCTGTGTAAAACAGCTTACGATGGGATTTAGTGAATTTCTTTGATGCCGTAGTAGTTATCGGACCCACAGGCTATACCTTCAAAGATGGTTTAAATAACACGCTAATCGGCAGAAATCTGTTCAAAAGATTATCATACACGGGGTGAAGCACAACCTCGCTCAGACAATGCCCTAGACGAGCACATGCGCCGTGACGTGTAAACACAAACACAGACAAAATAGGGGAGGAAATGTCTTGCGTCTTTCGAGGCGGAGAAAAATGGATCCCATTATTATTACTGCAATGAGGAGTTCATTTTAAAGAAAGAGAGCCGGCTCACCATTGAGAACAACGCTGCGCATGCAACCCCCTTTGCTTTCCGTTTAATTCAATGTGAGAGATCAATAATTAGCTGCTGCAGTGATTATGTGGGCCTACTTGCCCTCGTTTAACTGCCCTGCATGGAAAGAAAGATTGCAGGAGCCAACTCGCTGAAAAAAATAAGCAGAGCAAACAGAGAGATAAGGCCTAGTAAACATGTCACCAGCACATAATTAACCAGACTACCACTATGCGCTATAAAATCTCACTCGAGCTGTACAGGCATCGTCTCATTCCCTTCTCCAAATGAGCCCAGAATCTCCTTAATACCCAGATGAATTGTGTGCCAGATACAATAAAATCCATTTTATTAATTCTCCTTACACATGCTTCCTTTTAAGTCAGCAGACCTATATTTTTAGGTTGCCATGGCAGCGGGAACGTGTAGGAAAAGAAAAAAAAATCCACTTGCTTTGCTAAGGGTACTCAATGTAGACTGCATATTTAGTAAATTCTACATTTCAACTATTCAGTTTCGAAAAGAAAAAAACCCACTAGGGAAAACGATAATGACAGAAGTTTTATTATCTCTGCTCACTTGGTATTTATACACTGAATAATGAGCACTGTTCCCTGATCTGCACCCACAGTGGTTAATTCCGGTTAATAATTGACATTAATATAAACACAATCATTGGAGATCATCGTCAATTTACAGCTGGCTGACATCAGCCAGGAGCTGCCCTGCCAAACTTAACCTCCTGCGAGAAAGAAGCATTAATCTAGTAACCTTCACACTTGTACCACAGCTTCAAGTGCTCTGCTGTCAATCTGAGAGCAGTCTGGATCAATAGCAGTATGGTGAACCTTGTAACCCATGTGGAATGGGCAAGGCTGGTGAAGGATAAAACACCCCCCCACACTGCTGTAACGCATTAAAAACACCACACTCTTTAAATTTAGCTTCTAATTCTCTAAATGTCATAATTCACTGTGCTGAGTCTTCCAGCTGAGCAAATAATCAGCTTCACAGCAGCTTGAGGAGAAGTGAACTTAATTCTGTCCACACTGGTTTACTCATATAGATGATGACAACCGCACTCAATTATATTTTATTTTTATTTGATTACATTTAAAAGAGGGAAAAAAAAATCCGGATGCACCTCCATTAAAATTGTGTTTTGCTTATTGTTACATCACTTGTGAGCAGAATGATGTACACGTGTAGCGAGTTTGAAGACTGTTTGCATCATCTGCCGAAGAAGGAAAGTTTTCTGTTCTCACCTTTAACAAATGCACATGCCAGATTAAGATTAAGATTATGACACCACAGATAGTCTGATACTTGAAATGTTGAGGGTGATGAGTTAAGGGCATTTAAACACTGTTTACCTATATAGTTGATAGTTTTGTGGTCACACAAAATCATGACCATCATCTGTTGTAAGATGGTGAAGAAAATGTCCATGAATCAGAAATCATTTTATCCAATAAACCTGAAAAGTCTAGAACAGCCATTTATGCAAAGCCACAAAACTTAAAGATCTTATACTCACGGATGTTGTCGGTGTTTTCTTGTACAATGTCTGTCTTCAGCAAGTTGTCAGCCAGGACGAAGGCTCCCTGCTCCACTGTGTCCAGCAGCATGGTGGCGGCCCTCAGCCTCTCGAAGCTGCTCAGCTCTCTCCATGCCGCCTGTGCCTGCGGCTGCAGCAAATTGTTGACTGTCTCCACCATTGCCTGGGGAGTCCAAATCATCGATTTAGTAAAAGAAAGCTGAGCTGGCCTGGGATTGCTGTTGTTAACATGGTGATTTAGTAAGTGGTCTGAGTAAAGGACGATCAAAGAGTTCAGGGCTGAAAAACAAATCACACACTCCTGTGGGACTGGGTTTTTTTTCCTCTTTTCATTCTCAACTTTCAATTCTATAATCATTTTCCTTCTACTGAGAAATTTCATAACACTATTTTCAATTCATTCACAACTTATGCTTTTGGATATGGATCATCAACTAGTAGCAGCGACACCTGAATCTGTAATGACACTGAAAACACTGTTAGCTTGGTTTTGCTGCTGTTTCCTTTAATGCAGACTAAGAATTAATCATGTAAATGAATCAGGGACAGAGATTACAAGACTGGAGGCCAATTCTTACATGACTTGAGGACAGAGTCTTTAATTGGTGTGATAAATGTTCTCCCATGCAGACAATCCCAATACAAAAAATTGAGGTAGTCCAGTGAGGGTATAAAGTACTCGCTCGTACCAACTATCTGCAGCCATTCACCCGAAATCTTTCCTGCACATTAATAGCACTGAAGAACTATTATGCCTGCTTTAATCTCCATGCAACAATGCTGAAGTTAGTAAGCACGGCAGAAACAAAAACATTCTCAAGACAAGATGAAAAATTAGAAGCCATTAAAGATTTATGAACGGAATACTAATTGGTCAAGCAACTCAGTGCCGGTGCCACCAATCTGAAGAGGAAAATAAGCCTGACTGTGTGTGGAAAACGTTATATCCAAGCTATTACGGTGCAGTGACTGGTCAGATTTACTGCATAGTAACATTTCCGCACTCCAAACTCGAAATCTGATTTAAAAAAAAAAAAAAAAAAAGTTCATATTTTGATACTCTTTGAACTCCTTCAAAAACCACTTTAGTCACTTGTGACATGCTGAAGATATAATATATGTAAAAAACAGTGGGTGTCATGTCATAGAAGTTCCCTCTGAACTGTGCTTAGATTCCCCTTTTTGATCAATGGATTACAAAAGGGAATAAGAGTTTTAGTGTGATTCTACCAGTATGGGGATAAGAAAAATCATGGGCTCAAGTGTATTATGAATGAATTACAGATTTTTTTTTAAAAAAAAGGCTTTACAGTCACAAAATGTTACAGACCTCCCTGTTAGTGTATAATACCAGTTGTGTGTTTGTTTCGCGTCCCTGTGATAGCAAGAAGAGGAGGACTGATTGTATTCAGCTCGCTGGTGCTGGCTGAGAATTTGAAATGGCACCAGCTGGCTTTTCCTCATTCAAAACATACCCTGCACACATCAAGCTGCCCAAACACACTCGCGCGCACACACTGTGTGAGAGACTGATGCAAGACTGAACACACACCTCTGCACCTGTTACAAAAATATACACAAACTTGCAAGCGCATGCACGAATCATAGGGCGTGCACAGTAGAACGGCTACACACACACACACACACACACACACACACACACACACACAGGCAGACTACCAACTTTGATGTAATTATTCATTATCTGCAGCCAATCTCCAATCACACCTTTTGACATTCAGCTAGAGGCAGAGGTTGATTCACTCTCAATTAAGGAGCTCTTTTTCTTCAGGCACTGACTTTTTTTTTTTTTTCTTTGTTCCCCACTGCAAGATTATTTTTTTTTTCTCCTAGCACTTCTTAAAACACTGCAATAATAGGTCTTTCTGGAAAAAGACTGATGGACTTGTAGAGGAGATTCTTTCTTTTTCACGTGTAGAAAAGACAGAAAGAATAAGCTGCAGGGATGCGTCAGGAACTTGCATGTAAAGAATAACTACCGAATAAGAATGAATACGATAACTGAGTTCAAGGTGAAAAGGGTAAAGTGCATAAAAAATTTATTAGAGACCTTAACTGAAGAAAAGCAATAAAGCTGACATCGCTAATGTATCGTTGCACATTTTACCAAATCATTGTAATACAAATTATTCATTACCATTATTAATATACGCGCATATCATGCCAGTTTTACCTTATTCAAACCACAGACAAAGATTATGACATAAAGACTAATCCGGTGGCTCTATGCTGGAAGGCAGGTGATTCATGGTATGGTTAACTCATCACCTGATATGAACATGAGCATATTAGGAGCACAAATAAAAAACATAAAGAAACGTGGCTTTTTTCTGTTTAGAAGCCTGTTAAAAGTTTCTGCAGCACAAATTTGTCTAATTGAAAAGAAATTCCAAAGTAAAACCTGATTCCTGTGCAGGGACATTTTAATTCCTCCATCATGATAATGTAAATTAAATTAAATCATTTTTATAGATGCGTTTCATAATGCTTTACCACCTGTCATCAACAATTTATGTTAACTTTAGTTAGAGGTAATACTGAATGTAAAATGCCTGTTCGGTTCGGTGTCACAAGCAGAGCTGTGGCTATCACTGAGGACACCGATGTCATGTCCTTCATGTAGTTTGTCTAGATATTTAAAGTTTTACATTCAACACATCAAAAATGTTAAAAAACATATCTTTTAATTTTCAACCTTTGAAAAAAAGGTGATATTTTTGGAAATATCTAAAAATGTTCCCACGCTTAGTTTTCCTCTTTTTTGCTCCTCACGTGTAGGTCGCTTTGGATAAAAGTGTCTGAAAAATGACTTAATGTAGATTGTTGTAAATATTTAGATTAAAATGTATATTTAAAATGTAAATATTTAGTACAACAGAAACTATAGCTAGCAACTGCCATCTTATCTTAGCTCTTCAGCTCGCCACTGATTAAACAAACTGTATACGGTGTTGTTCAGTACGCTTTAGAAGTGTTGGTAAATGCACTTTGTTCCTCTTGTCCAAAGTCAGGCTAGCTCTTTCTGCCTGCTTTGACTTTGTGTGCTAAAGTAAACTGAAGCTGTTGGTGTTACTTTATACTGTACAAGCATGAAAGTGGAACAGATCCTCTCTTCTACCTCTCAATAACAAAACAAGAAAGTGTATTTTAATAAATGTCAAACTATTCATTTTAGTGACACTTTTAAGCTCCACTAAAAAGCAAGTCTCTGCTGTTTCCAAAACAGTGGAGTTTTTAAAACCATGAAAATAATCTACAGACAGGGTGAGTTTCTATTTTAAATACCAATATTTATAAAGTTCTGGCTATGGCTCTGATTCCAAATACATGTCAGAGTTGCATATGTTCCAAGAATGCCACACCCTCTTCCTAATAGGTGTCTAAATACTTTTTCTGACAGACTGTGCACCCAAAGGCTTGGATAAAGATTGTGTCCATTAAAATGTGATCAGATATTCTAAGTATATTCAGCACACAAAAAAAATATTGGCAAAATTTTGTCTTTAACCCTTAATCAGGCAAGGAACCATATTTGGTAACTCCAGTCTGATCAAACGTCACCAAATGAGGTCACCAGAGGAGTCTGTTGTTTGAATAATAAGGCTATACTATGATGCGTAAACATGTTTTTATAAAACATCTAAACTGTAGATGCTATTAATGAGTTATTCAAGAAGTGTGTCAGGGTTCAGGGTCACCTAAGTGACCGGTTTAAATTGGACTGGACTGGATTTTGATATTGATACCAGTATCAGTACCTCAAGTATTTTTGCATGTTTTCAAGTAACTACAGTAAAAAAAAAAGTTATCCCTCAAGTGGTATTAGCAGTTGTCACTTGCATGATATTAAATGAGGTTTTTCATTCAGGATAAAAACACAGCCTCTCTTATCTTCTTTGACCGTGACTCCATCTTGTAGTCCTTGACTCAAATTAAATCAAATCTTGTGTTAAACTCTGATTTAATAAAGAAATCATCATAAACCCACAGAACACCCACTGTTCTTTGTCTGATACAAGTGTCAACTTAGACATTCAAAAAGCTTTTTATGGAAGCGCTGGACCGGGTGAATATTGCAGCTCATGTTGACAGTGTTTCAGTTTAGCTCCCTTGTGCAGTCCAACTCTTCTCATACCTTTCAAGTGACAGACAACTTTAGCTGCAACTGAGGCTAAGGGATTAGATTTTGGCAAATACGCTTTCACGTCATACGTTAGATGAAAAGACTATGCAATGCCACTACATGGGGAAACAGGGGAAACATAGTCCGACTGAGTGCAAAGTTGCCATGTTATATCTTGTATGCATATTATATGTCTTGGAAAACACAGCAGCTTCTGGAAATAATACAGTCTGGGTGAAACAAGGAAACTAAAATGTCAAACTATTCCTTTAAACCAAGGGAATAACAGTGAGAGTATTTAGGGTAGGGCAATAGTTGGTAATAGTTAAATACCTAATAATAAAATTACACTTTTTTATGTCGCCAATGTATTCCCATGACCCAGAAAGCTACCTATTTGTATTTCTGTTTCCCTACATTGGAAATCTTTTACCCCTCACTTTTCATACACAGAACAGAGTAACTGCATTTTGAAAAACTTTGATGAGATCTGCGTGAAAACACATCATTTCCAGCCTCAGTGGGAAAAGATGGGGCGAGCGGGGGGCGGGGGGTGTACTGTACCCGAGCGCCACATCGCTACAATCATCATAGTCTGTGCAGTTGAGTCACAGAGATGCGATGGTGTCTTGACTTGCTGCTATTTTACTGCTATTAGCACGCTGCCACTCCATCTGTCAAATGTAGCAGCTCACTCTCTGGCTGCAAACTCGCAACTACTTTTTCTTTAGATACTTCATTTTCCTCTGCTGAAAGAATATAAACCAGCAGTGGTACACAAGGAAATACTAATCTGTAACCGGACTCAATACTGCAAAGTTGGAACAAAGATGATGATTGGGTGTGAAATGCTGCAGTGCGCAGGCCATTTATACAAGGCAGAAGGAAGGAAGGCAGAGGTGGACATTAGTGTCCTCTTGGCGTTGGTCCAAACCAAGCCGTGCTGCGTGTGCCTCTATCTGTGTGCTGATTGATGAAATGAACTCTGGGTCTGGGAAATTGATTTTGGCTGAGGCGGATCCCCCCACCTACTCCTTTCTGGCTTGGGTGCACTCAGTTCTCGTCCTCTCACTTATTCTAACTCCTCTCTTCCTTCCTGTTCACCCAGTTGGTTCCTCTCACATGTTTTCTCACACTGGTGTTGAAGGCTGATCTCAAAATGGGGGGAAAAACAACAAAACAAGGCAGGATATCTTGTTCTCGCTGTCCTCTTCTATCTGACTAGATTTCTCTTGGCACAGGTGAAACTGTTGCACCATTTCTGTCTTTCTTTTGCCTGGGTTCATTTTACCTGCTAGCTAAATCATCCGTCTTCTTTGAGACTCTCTTTGAGTTCCTACTTTAATATTTCATGAAATCTTTTCTCTCTAGTAAGTGGGTGGTCATGTCCATGAGTTACTGAGAAATTACTTTTGTGCTTTTTGTTTGCAGGATTTTATTTGAATCAGAGAGAAATGACTTAATTTTTAAGTTTCCCTGTTTCGATTTTCAAGTTATTCCACTGTATTTAAAAAATAAGCCTGCCTGTTTTCATTTATTGTTATTACTGTCAAACAGTCACAATTACTGTTGCTACCATCTACTTATTCTTTCATTTAGGGATATGCTGTAATTCCAGGTGCTGGACATATTTTTATTTTGCAAGTGTTTTGAAATTAAATTCAACTTTAAAGCTTATTAAAAGCCAAAGATGTCATAATTACTTTACTTTTCCCCACAGTTTTGTGTTTAATACCAGTTCTAATTTCACCAGACAGTGTTTAGAAATGCAGCTGCAAATGGCACTGAGCGTTTATGAACGGCACTCCATGCTTTACTAGATCATCCTGTGCTGAAATCAATGACGCGCTCCAGCACTTTTTTGCTGTAGAGGCCAGTGCTTAAAGCACAGCAGTGTTCAAATAAAAGTAAAAAGTAACTTATTTTCAATTTAAATGGAGTAAACATTACTTTGTTACTTTTTTTACTTTATTACTTTCTTGGTGTTAGTGAATTTTTGCTACTTATGGGCAGCTACTTGACTGAAAATGCTAACTAGATCTACAGCATGTGAAAAAGATAAGTTTACAACACTGAATATGTGTAATTAATTAATTAATTAAGTTGGTTTTACTGGCATTAAAGACAGACAAAACAGAAAGGCATGTAAACAGCATGACCAATTTGGAGATAACAGTCATCACATAGAGCGTAATGCTCCTGAGCTACGAGGAAGCTTAGCACATCAAGCTGCCATGTGGCTTTACGCTGTTGTTAATTTAACATTTTTTGAAATCAATTGGAATGTGTTTTTTTACTTTTTGTTTGTACCACAATCTACTGACTTAGTGCTATAGATGAACAGACTTTTTGATGAACTGTGGCAGATGGGAAGGTCACTTAGCCAAAGGTAGATTCCACCAAAAAGCAAGACAGAACGCTTCAGGCGGTCTTTTGTGCCCACTGCCATTAGACTGTACAACAAGAAGGGTGCACCATCTCAACAGTGAATAAAATAATTCATTTTTTTAAGCTTTTCATTTCACTTGCTTGCATGTTGCTGTAACTAGTGAATTTCCCCCTTGGGTGATAAGTATTATCTTATTTTATGAATAGAATCACTTAGCCAGTTTGCTAGAATTTACAGTATGTACTGTATCTGCAGAATAAAGACTCATTCTATGTCACAAAAGCTAATATCCACTGTCCTCACTGTAAGTAGACACAGCTCACGCATTATTCAGGCAGAACTAAGGAGGCCTCTGTTTATAAGGATGTGGTTATCTTCATCTTTCGACAAATTGACTACCAGGGGAATTTTATCATCTTGTTACATTTGCCAAACGAGGAACCTCCCCCCTGTTTTGCCTGCTCTAAGGTCACCCTGCGCTGTGATACTCCCCCTGGTCATCTTTGCATGCAAAGGTGTCATTTTAATTAGGGGTCGGAGCTCAGTATCCTCCCTTTACCCTGCAAATTCACACTCACCTAGCTTCTACTAAGGGATGGAGATATTATTTTTGATCATTTATGTGTAGATGGGTTAGGTAGGAATAATCTAATTTAAATCCCAGCTTTTCAACTTAAAAATGCATGCCGCGGGGAGAACCTATTTCAAAGCTAGTATGTTTTACTTTAGTTTGAGACAACATATGGACATAATCACAGTAATGGGACAGCCGTAACTTCGCTGCCTATAAACAAGCTGCCATTAATATGACCAAAAGGCACAGGAGGGAGGCCGCCATTTTTATCATGTTTGTTCAAAATCAAAGGGCAAAACAGGAGAAACATTCCTGCAGGGTAAATGCAGAGCACGGGGAGTTGATCATTATATGCTTTGTAGCTTTATCAAGGCCAAATATTTTTCTGTGGGATTAAATTGGCAATGGCATATTGCCTTGTTTATAAACAACCGAAAAAATAATCTAAAGTAGTCATACCAAATCACTGTTTCATCTGAACTGACTGAGGCAGGTTGAACTCTGAATATCTAACTGAACCATCACATGAAGTTTTTCGTAGTGAAACTCCCTCATGATCGTTACAGGACAAAATGAAAGAAGATGAAAGCGCTCAATGAAGATAAGAATCACTTCTTGTTTAATTTAGACATCAACCACAAAGCCTGTATTTTATTTTGGACTTGGCCTTCACCACAAGCACACCTGCCCTCACACAATCTTCCATTTCCCCAAGTACTGTCAAGTCCGTTTTCAACACTGTGCGTGGTCTCTGAGCAGAGGGACAGCAGAGGCAGATGCACCTCTCATTTGCTTTGTATTCCTCTGCCAATCCCACTTATGTCAACCACCAGGGCCCCGTTGGAGAAAACATTGCCCAATTTCCCTAATCAATGAAAGTCCCCCAAAGGCTGGCAGCATGTGGAGTCAATGCGAGTGTTTACCTAAGGCCACAGATGTTCTTCCATTATTCTGAATTGTCAAGTAAAAGCACCGTTGTTTGAATTTGTCAGTCCAGTGAGGAGAACAGAGTAGGGAGTGCACAGCTGAGCAGTGTGTGCAGTCATGCACAGACTGAAACAACGGGAATATTGTCCAGATATTCATAGTTGAAGCCAAAGCACCATGAGATTTTGAGGAAAGTGTCTCCAGAACTATTAAATGGTTACTGTGAAATTAGGCAAATAATCTCCCCTTAGAATGTACATCTGCTGTAACACAGATATTTTGTTTGGGATTTGTTTTTGTTCAGGAGTAATTACCTAACATGCTAAAATCCAGACAAACATCCCATAATAATGTAGACAACATATTAGCATATAAGCTTTGTCACATGAGTTGGCAAGCTGATGGTAAGAAGCACTGAGCTCGAGTAGATCCAATGTGGCAAAAATTTTAATATTATATTATGTATTTTCATCTGAAGTTATACCTTGTCTTCTGCACACTGTTGGCACTTACATTGGATGACTTTGGCCTAAGGCTATTTTCTTTTAAACCTGAACAAAAAAACATAAAAGACCAAAACTAACAATGCTTTAGGACAAATTTCACAAGGACACTGACTTCCACCTTAAAAACTTCAAATGAGTCACATATATATATATATATATATATATACCCCGATCAGCCTGTGCAGCTCTGCCATGAATTCTAGATTTACAAAGTTATAATTTTTCAGTTTTTAATTTGAAATGGTCAGAAATGTGATAATTCTACTACATGTGCATTATTAAGTTCATTGTGGATGGTGCAGTCGTACTGGAGTACGTTTTGTTCCTCTAGAGGTGTCTCTAATGTTTTGCACCCTTTATTAATGTAAATAGAGAGGCCAAAGCATTACAGACACCTCTCAATATAACGTACTCCAGTATGAACTTAATAATGCACATGCAGTAGAATTATCATATTTCTGAGGTTTTCAACTTAGAAACTGAAAAATTATAACTTTGTAAATCTAGATTTCATGGCAGATTGCTTTAGTTTGCATAGGTGGTCATAACGTTATGCCTGATCAGTGTGTACATATATGTATATATATGTACACACATTGTACAAACATTTGTTTAGAAGAAAAATGAACAACACCACCCATTTGCAACCATGTCAATCATATACAATGGATCACTACCTTACACAAGCTCACATTCTACGTGGATGTCAATGGAACGGTATGATTTGGAATAACTAAGTGCCTTTTGACATGCCCCAAAGGCATGTTTAATAACGGTGCTGCAGAACATACATATACTGTAAAACAACATCTGGCTCTAATGTGCATCTTTACTGGAGCCATCTGTATGGAAGACAGAAACGTCAAGTCATTCCATAGCTCTTGTCAAGGTAAAAATGATTGTAATGACAGCTAAAATGTCACCCCGGGGATAACAAGATCACTCAGTAGCCTGAGAAATAGCTGAGAGAAGCTAAAGAGACCCGCCTAAATTGGGACACATATGTATTATGCATTAGGATGAATCATAACATGCCATAACTTTGGCTGACTTAGTAGTTAGAAGTTGACTTCTGGTATAATGAGGCCACTTCTTTTGGCTCTTAATTATTTGCTGAGAAATGTAAAAGTGTGTTACATGCCTGAGAGCTTTTTTATTTGATTGATACTATCCACTTATGTAGGTTATTTCACTGGAAAGCAGTGCTGATGTGATAGCTTTGGGGCATTTTCTAAAATGACTGAGACATCTGAGTTATCCACAATATATATATACACACACACAGTATATTGCCTTTGAAAAGCTAGAAATGATCATGCCACATGTATTACAGAAGGAAGAGAACATCACACACACTCATGCAGGGGAAAATGATGACAAATGACTAATAAATTGGTAGGTTTCAGATACTGATGGTATTTGCACGAAGGGAGTGTAAAAGATGAAATACTAATGAAATTTGACCTCTTGATTTGACATGAAAATTTTTCAAAGAAATGACAGTATATGGTACAACAGAGACCTGCACAGATCCAAGTTTGCAGACCTGCTCCCACAAAGCTCGAAACTGGGACTGACCTATTACCAACATCTATCTCTAAATCATATCCGGACCTGACTCCACACACAATAGTCGTTCGGCAAAACTCATCCTGGTTTTAGGCTATTTATGCAGGATGACTGCCCGTGGATACGGTTTCAGTCAGATGTACAAAACATTCTCCGGGTCCGCTACAGTTGCTGTAGATGTAATGCAATGTGACACAAAGACGACCGATTATGCCCTAAGCATGTGTCTACATGTCCACATTTCCATCAGTCAGCTGCATTCTCAATTTGGGAATGACCATAAGGCATTGTATTACATATAATAATACTTAACGTTTTATTTTTGTTTCCAGTTTTTTTCTATTTATTCCACCCACAGCCCATCAATTCTAGGAGTCTTTATCTGCGATTTAATGTAAAAATTTATTTTTTACCTGACACACGCAGGTACCTGATGTGTTGCAGGACTCAGTGGTACTCACATACGGTATACTGACTTTGATATTGAAGTGCGGCTTTGTGTTTGAATTCTGAACTATTTCTTATTTACTTCAAAAGGTCAAACTTGAAATTAAATCGGAAAAATGAAAAGTTGCCACAATGAATGAATGGAAAGTTGGTATGAGGAAAATTCGGTACAAATACCTGAACATAAAAGCGGCAAGAGCGCTCTCTTTTCTGCAGCTGCAATCCAAAGAAAATGCAAGAGTTAGCAAAAGGTCAGCAACACAACATTTCTGCTAGAAGTACAGAAGTACAGTAGTAACTGTTGATTTAATATGAGTTGTGTCAAGGTCTATATTAAATATACAGTATATAACCACGCTCACACACAGACATCAGCGAATCCCATATTAATTAGCACTGACACATACAAGACAAGTGAGAATAGGCTATGTTATGACACTCTTTCATAGGTTATCACTGAACGAATTCGAGTGAGATCTGCGAAGAGCTATTTATTATATACAGCTCTGCCACCACTGAGTAAAACACAATGCAGCCATTATGAACAATTTAGCACACCTGAGAAATGACAAAACGCTCATGCTCAAAGTGCTGTTGGAGCACTGCATGGAGAGTGAGTAATTTTAATTGAGCTGTGATACAAGCACTGAGGCCAACAGAGCTGCTGTGTGGCTTAACAGCTAGGTTCTGGTACCATGCTAAATCCCATGCAGATTAGCTCCAAAGAGTACCATTTTCCCATAAAGGAGCCTCTTGCTCTACATCACAGCCCACTCTTCTGGAAACAGTCCCATCCTCACTGTTAGCCAGCTACCCTTTGATCATGAAAACGACACTGATCTCACCGTTTGCCAACTCAATCCTTTCATTGTCTGCTGGCAGAGAGCATTGTGCTTCGCTATCAAAAAAATAATCTTTAATTCGCTTAGCTCTTTGCAGATTGTGTCAAAATGATTGAACTTGGGAGGTAAACATCCGCCACTGCCAGAACAGAGAAGAGGAGTTTTGCTGGCCCCAGTGTTTCCTCGGGGGAGAACTCTCACTGGTAAAGTAAGTCGAACACAAGACAAAGCTGTAGGGACAGTTCTTTTTTTCCGTAGTTGCACCATATTGCAAGAATGGAGACAGAGAATTATAAATCATAGATAAAACCCTGACCTCTTGAATAAATTATTCTGGTTTTGGAGGTTTTTTACTCCCCTCAGCCCAGATATTTTTTATTTTCCCATATTTACAAGAGAAACCACAACGGCAACCACAACCACAGGAGTTGCCTCCACCTATTGCATTTTATGAGAAGCCTTTTTTTTTCCAAGAGGTATTATAAACTCTAGTTGCTCCTCAATGTGAATTTACTCATCACGTTCCCTTCTGAGGCCTTTTGGCCATCTTTACTGCCTTGCCACTCCACTGAAGAAAAATGGCACTAAAATCTCAATGAGGACATCTGTGTCTGATGCAGCAATGAAATAAAAACTGTCCCGAAAAAGCTATTTGAAAACAGGTGTTCATGTTCCTCTACAAGTGAAGCCAGCAAATTAACGACTGACATTTTGAATTTCACTGATGTTTGCTTTTCTGTTGGCTGCTCAGCAGACAGAAAGTATTATTTTAGCTCGCTGTGCCTGAGTGCCCCTCGCTGTGCTCTGCCGTGAATTGGGGAATAAACGCATTAGCTTCAGGTTCAGCAAAAATGAAAACACTGCACTCCCACAGCTTAGATCAAGCCCACTGAAATCTTAGCCTGTCCCATTAGTAAAAATCAAGTGGTGCAAATTTAGTGTTTTTTTGACGAGCATGGCATATGGGTAACATCTTTTAAACCACATCAAAGAAAAACTGATAGCATAATACATGATACTAAAATAAGAAATGTGCTCGAGCTATCCACTGAAACTGAAGTTCTGTTTTTAGTATGCGTTAGACCACAGGAAAACGGTGGGGATATCATTTTATCTGACAGCACAGGTCCAAGCAGCAGATCATTAAAAGAATACCTACATTTCAGGTTTAACTGTATTGAAGTCAGTAGGTATGTCTCTACTTTGAAAATTCAGAAAGGCTTTGGAGTCAAATGTTAACTTGAAACTATCAAATAAAATTGCTCACCTAAAATTTCTTCATTTTGATTCTGCTGCTTTACAAATTGTTATTTGAACAGTGTGGACCAGCAGGGGGATAGGTCACCACTCCTGCAGGTTATGTTTACGCTGAGCGTTAGCTAGTCAGAATATCCTTTTGAAGAAAAAGAGGCAGTGATAAAAGGGAAAGGTGTGATATTTCTTTCAAAATACTCTCTTTCACTACCTTGTTGAGGCTTCGAGCTGCGCTATCTTTGCCGCCTGGTGTGAGGTTCCTCAGCTGCACGTCGAGTAGATCCACCAACTGAACCATGGCCTTCACCGTGTAGGTGATGTCCCCCGCCTGAAGATTACTTTTAGTTTGCTCTGCCAGCTCTCTGGCAATAACTGCAGCAGTCTCACCAGATTTTAGCTGTAATGAAAAAAAATTACAACAAGAAGCACAATTACCTTATTGTTTTTTTCCATTTTTTTCTGTAGGATGCACTATTTTCAACCGACGCACTGGAAAACATGACAAACTGCAACATAGAAACATGTAGCCCCTTAAAATAAATGCAGCTTATGCCATACATATTCCCCAACTGTTATATGCTATATTGAACACAATTAATGTGCTGAGACTGTACTCAGCTGAGTGTACACTCGGGCCAATATTGTATCCGGAAGCAATTATGAAATCAACTATTGAGGGAATTTCCCCAGATAGTCTTAAACCTCTGTGAAAATAATAGGGAGCACCACAGCTTAGGGAAGTAGTGTATATGTACACAAATTAGAAATATTAATTTATTCTTATGATCGAAAGCTTGTGTGATTTCTTTCGATAAAAGTTTGAGTGCTTGCTATATTTTATTTGACAAACTTTCCCATTTGCTTCACTAACACAAAACCATTATACAGGCTGACAGACATTTTCAACCAATTTTATGGCACTAAGTTAGCTTAATTAACTACCTAGCCAGCTGTTGTTGTCATTTAAGTCAACAAAATCAATTACTGTCTGCTGAAAACATTTATTTGAAATTAGGGACTTATTGCTTAAAAAATGGGGTTGATGCCTCACTGCGAGATCTTCTCCCCATGCTTAGGTCAGCTTCCTCCCACAATCCCAAAACATGCAGATTAAGTTAATTTCCTACTTTAATTTGCTTGTGTGTCTGTCTGTATGTTTCCATGCAAAAACTGATGATCTGTCAAGAATGTACAGAGCCAGCACCACCACAACCCCTAACAGAAGAATTACTATACATGACGGATGTAAAAATGGCAGTTAAAAAAAAGAAATACTTTGAATTTTGACAGGCAAATAAACACCATAATTGAAAACTGTATATTCAAAGCCGAGACCACAGAAAGCTTAATAGTAGCTAAAGGGAGTAAGGCTTAGTAAACAATTAAATCAAGCTAAATGTATAATGTGGCTTTACAATGGCTGAAAGAGTTGTCCAACTTGTGTGTATGGCTAATGAGACTTAATACAAACCTACCTACATTGGTTTTATCCAATGACTCATTGTTTCTAGTGCAATGAACCACATCCAGTGAGTATAGAACAGAAAAGGAAGAGATTTCAAAGTGGATCAAAGTGAGAAGACGAGGACTGCATCAAAACATTTGTCGTGTTTCATATGCATCTTACGGTATCTCTAACAACTACCGTATGTAATTATAGGTGTTGAGTGTGAACAGTAAATAACTCAAATGTGCGGTCACGCTTTGGCCTGATGTTTAAATGTCAGTTACGTTCAAGGCTTTAACTAATAAATCGGGCACAGTTAGATCTCAAGTCTCAAAATCACAGGCAGTGACTCCAACTAACACAGGCCCGTAATGATTTACTCAGGCATCACCTGCTATCATTGCCTGAGAGTTTATTAGTTAGGCCAATTATGCTGCTTAAATTGGTCTTCACAGAGGTGTATGCAAGGGAACACATCTTTGGAGGATGTTTTCTTCTTTTCCCTCCCTGCTCTTGTCTCTTAATGAGGGGAGCTTGGGTTGCAGGGTAAATAGCTCTGCCTTAGTATTTTCCTCTATTTCTGCATATTTGGGGTAATGTCTTTCTCTTTTTATTCTCTACATCTTCCTTTCTCATTTGTACTGAACCATCTGGTAATGAGCGCTGCCACATACAGGACAATGGCTCTGGGTATAAAATAACGAAGTGCCAGATGGGCATTCCTGATATCTGACAGGTTGATGTTCATTAGAGTCTTCTTGTCTCCACTGCGACAGACACACTGCTCGAGAGTGATTTGCTTCTAAGAAAAACAGTACAATCATACTTTAGATAAAAATATAGGCATTACTCAATTGTCACTTTAACAGACATTAGTCCACATTAGAGTCAGCCTGCTACTGATCGTTGGCAACATGGCGAAAGAGCCTCTGCAGCAAGTTCAGAAAGAATTTTCATGTTAATTTCTCCAAACTGCAACCTGTAGTTGAGCTTAACTGCCCCGCTCAAATGGCCCTGTGCTGCACGGCAATGCACCTGATAATTTCTCTCCCTTCCTTTTCATTCCCCAGCAGCCATTCTCCATCTATATCTGCAAACTGCCGTTTGTTTAATGGGCCGAGCTTTGAGCCGTTGAGGAGATCATAAGTGTTATAACACGCACGCCTCGGGGTCCTGTGAGTTTAAGGGAGAACATTTTCAACATCGCTTGCAATTTGTAGCCTGAAACTCTGATCCTCACTTTTGGTAAACTTCACCTGTTTTGATTTGATTGTATTGCAGATTTGAACACAGAAAGCTTTACATGAGGCTTTGCATAACAACTTGCCTGCAAAGGAGGAGAAATCAATCTTGTGTTTGAGAGCTATGTGCTGAAAAGAGCCTCTGACTCATGTCACAGGAAAGAAAGTGGTCTGGATAACCCACATCAGTCCTTTAGAAAAGGTGATGTAGTGCTGGTTTACATTCCCCCTGATTCAACTATACACGCCAAGCACACACACACAAGCATAGTCCAACTATCGAGTCAAGCCTGTGGGTGATCAATGACATAAATTAACTAATTAGGAAGACAAAGGACAAAAGAAAAAAACCCACAAAAACTGAAGCCCTTTGAGTACGAGCGATACACACTTGATGTACACTCTGAGCTGTCGGGAAAGTTAATCAGAACAGACTTACAGTAAACGAGCACAGTTCTGTTTGAAAAAAAAAATCCCTTGAACAAATTTCTCATCAAAATAACATTTAAAAGCTGTGCCAAATACTCCAAGCTTTCATTATGCTTTTCTGTGGTTGTATTCTAAAAAGAAATGCGTGACCAATCCTGATTAAGATTACTTTCCGAACCAAGTTGTAATGTTACTTTAAGTAGCACATTTTCAGCTTGTTACATCATGTCGCCTGGTACCTTCTGGTTGATGAGGTTGACCCAAGGCGAGGTACAGTTGCTGAAGTCAGGTCCCTGGGGGTCCCAGTATCCCTCTGGACCAACGCACATGTAAAAGGCTACGCCTGGAGAGAGAATAGAGACAGTTGGTTAGTGAGAACAATGTTATTACATTTATTAGATTGAGACACATCTGTCAAGGTGCGAGTGTTCCTGAAGCATCTCCAGAGGGACAATCAATCATACCCACATTTAACCATTTTTTAAAATTTATTTTTTAACGACTTTTCCCGCTAGACAGTGATGGACAAAATAATGTCAGACTTGTCAACTAATATGTAATTCTGCTGTATGTCAAACACTTTTCTTATTTGCACAAGTCGTCCAAATAAAACCGCAATATCCCAAGAAACACAATTCTTAAGTGATTAAATTAATGGATGTGGCTAAATGTAATTGGATGGTTTTATCTTATAGCGACTGAAATTAAGTTGCTTCACTTGAGGCCATCTAGGCTCGCCCAGACAGCGACTGTATTTAATCATTAAAAGTCAGACGGTGTCTGGAAATGTGTGACAGTTCAGCTCCTGCCTAAGAAAGAAAATACACCAAAATAGGTGCCAATTAAGTCCACCATGGCTGAATTCATTATGGAAGGTCAATTTAGCTGGTTTGTGAAGAATCTGTCTCTGCTGACAGATATGTAGTTTGGTGACTGAATTTTCAAATTTGGGCTTTAATATAAATAAAACTCCTGATATTGAGTGAAATTAAAAAGCATTACAATCATCTGTTGAGCCCATCTGACCTCGCTCTACTTTCCTTCAACTGTATTAATCATCAAACATGTTTTCACAGTACCTGCAATTAATCCAATGGCTACAGTGTTTTCAGAAACAAAAAGCGCCTTTCTCTTATCCGCCCACGTCCCTCAAATGACTTGCATCTAAATTTTAAGAACTGACATCTGCGAGGCAACATGCTGACATTAAATTGCCCTTGCTTGTACTTAAAGGGAGGGGTGCCGGAACGATGGAGGGAGAGACGACCAATATTAACAGATATAAATTTTGATTGACATATAATTTCCTTCTCCAGTCCACCTTGGACAGCCTTATGTTTGATGGGTTTATAAGATAAGGGACTCCTTCTATTTCCTTCTACACTGAGAGACAGGAGAAGGAGCATGAAAGAGTGAAGGAGAAAGAGAAGGAGTCAGAGGGGTGTTAGGGGGGTGGGGGTGCAGTCTGACGGAGAATGAACTGAGGTAGATGGAAGGGGAGCTTGAGGAACTTTCAAAGAGTGGCAGAAGAAGCTCACACAGCCGTGTTCTGCAGTGTCGTCTGAAGAGCAACGGCTTTGAAGAATGCAGAGAGAGGAGGTGGGATATGTGGTCTTTTATGTTGCCATATGACGGCTGTTAGTGAGGTCTCGACGGGTGCCAGCGTTGCCCATTAATGAAGCCTGTATGTATATGTGTGTGCGTGCCGATTGATGAAATGGAAGGAAAAATAATTTCAGGCTTCAAGCCAAATTTCAAGGTCTGATGTCATGCCCAAATTTAGGGTCACACGTCCTACAAAAAGTTAAACAAAGGGAAGTTTTGGAAGATTCCTCCTCAAAGGTACATTTTGCAATTTTAACAAATCGGATTTGCATTACCTCTTCTTGCGGGTTTGTGATAATGTATTACCACCACCGAGCTGCTTTATTCATGCAAATATACTGTCTGACAGCAGAAACCTACAATGTAAAGGCTTCTTACCTTCCTTTAAGACCTAAGCTTTCATTCCTCTCTCGCTTTTTATCTCCTCGATTTAATCAATAGGCTCGAACTTCAACTTGATAACATCAGAGACTTGACTTGAAAAATTTGAAGTCTACATTCAATGGCCAGGTCTCATTGCAATATGAGCTACTCCTATTGATCAGCACCGAGTCTAACTTTCTAACTATCTGTTAGTCGTTGTTTTTATCTTAAAACACACTCGACTTCATTCTCTTTATTTTAGCACTGAGACAAAGACACTAACTAATACAGAAACTAATGGTCTGATGCCATTTGAACAAAGCACAACAGCCTTTTCAGAGCACATAACACAGACGTGTTTAGCCGCTAATTAATTACACCAGTTGTGTCCCGAGAGACAGGAAATAAATATGAGTGTGTGAATCTGGTAAGTAGATTCCTTTCAGCTGCAATGCTAAGCTATCTTTAGCTTTGTATCTGTGACTCAGGAATAAAGAGCGAGGAAGGAGGACAGGAAGCGAGAGAACGAGTGCTGCAGGGGGAGTGTAAACATAAACAAAACACACAGCAACGATCAACATCAAGGCGAAGAGGCTCACAGTAGACTATGTCTCCTAACGAGAGTATTGACATCCTCACCGAGTAAAGGAATAAAGAAACAACATATATATTTCACAAGCAGTGTTGTTCATTTTAAACCGAGGAATGCTTGAGGTTTTGGATGATTAATCAGGTTAACTGTATGCTATCTGAAATGTTGTTCTTACTGTTGGTGGTCCACATACTGTAAAGTGGTAGATGCACCGATGAGGCATAACATTATGACAACTATCAGGTGAAGTAATTAAGACTGATTATCGCTTCGTCACGGCAACTGTTAGTGGGTGGGATACATTAGGTTACAGCTAGTGAACATTTTGTCCCCACGGTTCATGTGTTAGAAGCAGGAAAAATGGGCAAGCGTAAGGCTTTGTCGACAAGGGTCAGACTCCTGGGTCAGACAATCTCCAAAACTACAGCTCTTGTGGAGTGTTGGGTGACCTGTATAAACCTTTCACTGTTTGTCTGGGATGACATGTCCATTAAAAGGAAATTTATGCAGTAGTTACTATTATTGTAATTTGAAGTTCTGATAAAGGTACATTATCAACAAAACCACGACAATATCAGCTTTATTGACCTTAGCGACTTGGGTTTTGTACTAAAATTACGTTGTGACTAAGAAACTGAACCTAGAGACAAAGCTCACTGTGGATCTATAGCCTAGTCTATATCCTCACTTGTTGTTAAGAGCTTTAGAGAGTGACCGAAAGAGTGACATCCTATATACAAGTAACAAAATGTGTCTCTCTCATTGGTTGGCCCTTGTTTTTTCTACTGAAATAACCTTGAGTAACACCAGTATACATTCATGTTTTTACTAATAGGAATGATGCCAAAAAAAACAGTAAAACACTGTATGAAATTTACCTTTAAGCACTTGATAGAACAAAATAATTCTAATAATCATTACCTATGGTTCCAGGTGGACAGGGCATCTTAGCCACCATACCCTGCTTGGTCTTGGGCCAGGATATGTCCATCATCACAAGCGGATTGCAGTACTCCACCCTGATGTTGGGAAGTTTGGAGGAAGGCGGTGCCCTGTTGTCTTCATCCTCTGGAACCAAACCCTCCACCAGCGTCTGGACCAAGGCTACCACTGTGGATGTGGCCCGTGGCCACAGAGCCAAAGCAGTTGTTGTGGCAGGCCTGTTGGTTGTGGTAGTCCTGGCTGTTGTGGTTGTCATGGTAACTGTGGTTGGTCGAGTGGTGGTCCGCGTTGTACTTGTTGTTGTGTCCATGTACACCATTACGGAAGAAGACGATTCTAATAAAAATAAAAGCGTGAGATACAAAGTGAATCAACAGACATTAAGAAAAATGCAGAGCTGGAAAAGCAGATGGAGAATAAATGTTTTTAATAGTCACATTACATTTATCTCTCATCTATTTCTGTGCTGGTAAATGAAAGGCTGAGTGTAAGCTGGGCAGTTCTAGTCTATCCTTCTTGCCATGTGTCAGTTTAAGAGAAAATAGTTCAAAGAGGATCAGTTGAAAATGGCTAGTGTGACTTCCATGGTCATGCATATTGTATAGTTTGAGACCCCCGACTGGCTAAGCTAACAAACACACACACACACACACACACACACACACACAAACAAACAAACATACACACATTACAGATGCACACATACAGAGCTACCTACATGTAGCTGTCAACAAGGGCATATATTTGCAAGTCAATGGTTGGATGTTTGCTACATACAATATCTGGGTCAAGTTGGACTAACTGGAGTTCCTTGATACGAGTTCTCCCAGCGGTGACACTCCAGGAGAACAAGGGTTATCATAACACCAACACACATGCGCACATCCATATCCTGGCGTAGTAATACTTTCGTTCACACTCAAATGCTCCTCGACTCCACTAGTCATCAATCATCCCGCCTACTCATCCTTTCTGCCCCCTTTATACTCCTTCCCTCATGTCACTGATTGGAAAACAGGAGTCCCAAATTAATTTAACTGCAGGCCTTTTATGAATGTATGAACTAAGTTAAGAGGGACAGTAGAGGGACAGAGAGCATACAAAGAGGTCATATCTCATAATATATCTTCAGCAAGTAGAAAGTAGCTTGGCTTATTGAATTATCTTAATTTGAGAATATTGCTCTATACTGTATTACAAACTATATATTTGTAGTGTTATGTCACTATGCTATACTGACATCTCTATATGAACTTATTACTGTGCGTGTTCTGGAAGAAGGCAACATGCTGTAGATGCTTTGCATAAATTCCCATAAGACTGCACTTTGTCATAGATATAATCTGGGCCTTCGTTAAAATGCAATTTGGGGCAGGCGTCGTTTCTGCCTGATGGAGATACACAGTGAAACTGACAGAAGTGACAAACAGTCCCAGTCTCTGTATGAAAGTGAGGCAAACTAAATTTAATGAGAGTCAATTTTAGGTTGGTAGGTGTACTGGACGTCATGTAATAAAAGAGCTTTGATAGCAGACATCGCTGACAAAATCCAGTTTAGTAAGATCCAATTGGTGAACTAGCAGTTTCTCTATATGGTGAATTTGTGACCAGTGATATAAGACAGCACAATTTAGTGCCACTATTTTGGAATGGCAGAGACCTCAAAGGATGTAATGACACAAACAAGAACACTATCAGCAGTCAATGCATTTGACGCTTAACTGCATTCGACAACAGTCGAGGTTGATTAAGTAGGTGCCACCACAGCAAGACTTCCAGCCTGATTGAGTATTTGTTTTCTCTCCCTAACAAAATACTTTGCTATTTAGTGACTATATAGTTTACTATATAGTGCTTTTAAAATCCGCAGGTATCTTGCACACTCCCGAGGAGACACTCCATCATTAAAGTAGAACTTTAACAAGGATCTCATTGAATTGCAATATGAGCTAAAGGAACAGAGCAAGTGCAGTGACGGTAATACAGGCTGTATACTTTTATCTCGGAGACAGAAGAAAAAATGTTAAGTGGAAAATACAAATATCTGAAAAATATGCTTTTCTGCAGGTCTATATGGATGCACATGGGGGGCATCCACACACTCAGACATAACAAACAAGCTGACACTTTCACACATCAACAGTGATTTAAAAACAATCACAAATGCTCAAATAAGCGTTCACCATTTCCACCAGCCAGCGAGACATCACCATTTACATCCTATAACCATTATTAAATACCAGCATCAATCTGCACCACAGCAGCTCAGTGGATCCTGCAGCTGTAATAATCATGAAAACAAGACAGTAAAATATCTTCAAAGTCTATTTATGTGATTACGTAAAAAAAGAACTTATTTATGCACCTATATTTCAGGAGACGTGATGATAACCTCAAATATGTCAAATACGTCACACCAACCAAAGGGAGCGGCATCAATTACAGTATAATTGAAATCAGCCAGTGATGCTTTAACTATAGTATATATAGTAAAGGAGACCATGAGAGTATCTCATGGAAATCTGATAATAGAAATTCACTGCACATATTGAGGTCAGTAAAGGTCACAGTGCAGAGGCTCAGATAAGCTTGTGGCTGAAAAGGTTTACAGGACATTTTAGGATAGAGCAATGACTGTAGTGGTCAGGCTGGCTAATAAAACACAAATGCAGACCGATGTCATGAGAACCAACACTTCGGTACCAAAAAGTCGCTACCAAAATTCTGAAAAGGTGACACTATTGTTTTCTTTGATACTGAAGGTACCGGAATGACCTAATTAGCTGCCATAACTGATCTATCCAGCAGTGACAAGCTCAGCAAAAAATCTTACAAGTGTTAAATGCTAAGAAGAGAAATTTTAACAGCAACAACACGTATTGGGGTATAAAAACAAGTGCCAGTCAAATCATGAAAATTGTTGTGTAAGTTACTAAAACCTAGCATATAAATGGTGTCTCACAGTTTTTGAAATGAAAGAAGAACACACATCAAACTTAGCTAACGTTATACATCTCAGAGACAAACCTGTGCAAAGATTTTCAAGGTGAGAGTTTCAGTTTTTAACTTCATATTAATGACATGTTGTTAAACTGTTAGTGCTTGTGAACTGTGACGCAGCTGCATCTACTGGATCAACGCCTCACACCCAGCATTCACAGAGCCTAGGAAAGGCTAAAAGCTTGTTTAGACCCATCTTAGCTTGTTTAAGCTAATGAAGCGACAGCTAATAATATGAACACAGTGGTGCTTATAATGTTACTTCGTTACTAACGTTATCATTGAGCTGTATGTGTGAGTAGTCTGTGTTAGCATGCTGTGTATGCAGCTATACATGATATATATTGTTACATCACTTTATTATTTTTTGGTACATTATTGTTTTGTTTAAACAACAGTATTACCATTCCTGTTGCTGGACACTGTCTATGATGCTTGAACCATAGTTTCATAGGAGAACTACATATTGTACATTAGGCTTAAAAGCATTCCAATCAACATAACATACAAAAGTATTAGGTTAGATAGGTTAAAAGACACATAAACACACTGTCATCAAAATAAAAATTCATAAGTATATAGAGCACATTTTTTGCATTCTGCCGACTGCAGAACTTTACAATATAAAGCATCTTTGCTTGATCTATCATACAGCTTTACGTTAAGTCCATGTAAATGCTCAGCAAGCTGACACAGTGAGTTATATAACAATGTAAGTCTTGCTGCTATAATCTGCCATAAGATACTGATCATGCCCAGCTTTACACAAAGTAAAGACTTACTGTAAAATCCCAGAGTGCACTGCAACAAGCAGTGGCGAGAGATTGTCTCTTAACATGAAAGACAAAGATGAAAATTTAGTTTAACAATGATTTTTAAACAATAATAATAAAAGTTTGCATACCGCCTTCACTATGCTGGAAGTAATATGACCCCACTGAGAAATATGGCTTGAGGAAATCACCGTCACAGTATGAGGTTAATTCAAAGTCACTGGGAAACACGTCTAGAATGTAATTCCATACTTGCACATCATCCCGTTGAGTCCACTGTTAAATTATTTTTCAGAACGTTCTGTCTACACACAGCATGTTAAATACGCCTGCAAAGACACACACAAGAGACAAAGAGCAGAAGTGGGGTGGGGGGGAAGAAAGTGTCCTTGAGCAAACTTGTGTATTTTTTCCATGAGATGAGCACAAAAAAAAAAAAAAAAAAAAAAAGGAAAGCCAACAGCAGACAGCACCCACAGTCACCATCGCCTTGGAGACAACACAAGGACATTTTGTTTTGCTTTGCCAGCTTTCCCCTGCTATCCAAAGGGATGAAGGGAGAAAAAATTGAACTCAAGAGTACCAATGAGGTGAACAAGTCTTTGGTATGCTTTGAGGGACTCGTGAATGAACTTACGGAAAATTTTCTGAAGCAGGTACAAGTACATTTTCTATTGGAGTAAACAATAATAACAAAAACTGTAGACTACAAAGAGGACACAGATATACAACTACAGGTTGGGGAACATTTGCCCTTATGAATGTTTTGTTTTTATATCTACTTAACGGGTAATACCACAGAATTACGTGATTAGATATTCCACAATGACACATTCAGGAATATTATTTATTAAAATGGAGTCAGCCCTCAAATCCATTCATTGTCTGTATATTCAAGATTCAATACAAATTCCAAAGCATTACAAAGTAGATAAAAAATTAATAATACTAACAGCCAGTTATCAGATATTCACGATTGTTAAGCTAAGGGGCTTAGGAATGTCCTGACACCTAGACAGACGACCTTTTCATTCATAAAAGACGGGAGCAAATCCTGTGGGCACTCCAGTATTCTCCCACTGAAACACCTCCTCCACTCATCATTTGCGCTCTGCTTCTATTTCACAAAATCCCCCTCACCTCCGTCTGTTTCCACACACACACAGGGCTTTGTGCTTCATTTCAAAGCATTAATTTCTAACTAATTAGCCTCTCTCTGTGTCCCTGGGCTCCTGGCTTCCACAATTAGATAAGCCCGCTCTACGCCGGTCTAGTAAAAAAAAAAAAAAAAACCTGCTATGCCATTATGAAATGAATCCGGTTTGACTTGAAATGACTATGACTTGAAATTTCCGCACCGAGAGCGGGCTTGTCGGCTCCAAGAAACTTCTGCATATTCAAGATCAAAAGGAAGAGGAAAAGACTTTCGGGGGCAAAAACGAAACAAGCATCATGTGGTAAAGTGACTCTTCCAGCCTTATGCTGAACCCAATTACCTCAAAATATTAATATGCTTGGTAACATCTTCAGAAGGCTCCATTGCAGACTGTAGAAAAAAAAACAGGCTATGTGTTGTATCATCCATTCATTTTCTACTAGCTTGAAAATGGGATTTCTGGGTGCCTGAATAAAATCTTTTAGCCTAAAGCATATTTAATATGTAATATAGTATTATAATACAATATCCTGATTGATTCAAGTCTAAAGTCCCTGATGTTTCTGTCATATGATCCCACCAAAATGCTACATGAGTGCTGAGGAGAATGCTTGGAAAATACAATGATGATAAAACTCCTGCCTTTAATGGAGCCTTTTGTGGCAGGCCTACAAATCCATCAAAGAGCGCGACTGGGATGTGGGGTGCGGTGGTGGACTGGAGGCGCGGTAAATTATGCAGCCAGACATCCGGTAATGCTTCGATATCATCTGACATGATGAGAACCATAATGGATGGGAGCTATGCATTGTTTGGCAATTAATTTCTCATTCCCAAGCTCTCTTCCCAGGACTTGAGAGGGCATCTATAGAGGTCACACAGCGCTGGAAGAAGCGTATGCACCGGGCTGATATATATGCACACATGGACACATGCCCGGAGAGACACTCACCGTGTTTGAGTTAAATGACAGAGTAGAAGTGAGCTAAGCCTGCTGGCATATTCACTACAGTGAAATACTGTAGGGTCAATTCACACAGAAGTGCAGTACAGGCATAAAAGTGCTGCTTGTTTCTTTGGGTGCATGTGCATCACCCGATTGCAAATGATTTTTGCTATGTATGATTTTATAAAATTGTACACTTAATAAACTCTTAAACAATGTCCAACTGCAAGCATACATTATGCAAAGCTATCATGTAAAACTATATTGGTACTAAAAAAAAAAGAGCTCAACCATCCACAGAAATCCATATTCAGCAACATGTTTTTTAAGTGAAACACTTAAAGTCAAGATTTGAGTGGCTCAGGATACCGACAAAGGCCTAACATCATCACATGTGCCAGGACTAGCAAAATCTGAGAAGAGGTTGGTGTGAGCAAACAGGCACAGATATCAGACTTGAGGAAAAGCACACTCCACCAAACTCTCGCCGTTTGCCAAAAAACCCTGAGCAAGACCTTGCGCATAACTGTCAACCAACAGCAGAATGGGCCAAATGGATAAGCTGTGCAGAGGAACTCTGGTGATAAAGAGAGTTAAAGATGCTTCCTCAGATTCCTCCAATCAGATTTACTCGGCTAATTGGCCAAAATAAATCACTTTGGGCCACTTAGCATTTTAAATCTAATGTCATAATTTTTCGAATTCTAGAGAAAACACACACACACACACAGGTGAAGATCTCACACACTACTAATCAGACAGCTGTGTGAAGACAGGTTGAGACAGCGGGTGTGAAGGAAACATGAGTGAAAAAAAATCGTGAGGAAGCACAAATGTCCTCAATGTTAGCTCAGAATACATACATAATAGTCACATGGAGAAATGCATATGTGCTATCCACTGTACAGTGCATGTACTGAGAAGTTTAAAAAAAAATTACTCAACGCATGTTTTTTTCCATTTTTGTACCTGTCAGGAGAGATGGATAGGTTGTTGGCCTTAATTGAAAGATTGCCTGCCACTGCTCTCACTACACAGGTGATCTGCGTATGATTTCTAGATCAAGGTAGAGGCACCAAGGCCCATGATGGATGGCCAGTCACGAAGAGCATGAACGTGCCACATTCTGAACCACTTGAAATATGAGCTCACCATCACAAGCTTTCATTCAAATTCCAAATCACAAGTAATAGAGATGCACTCTAAGATCAACAAAACGCATGTGTTACCATAACAGGCCCTGGGATACGAATCATTATCCATTCCGGTGTGTTGCGCATTATTTTCACATGAGAAAATGTGGCTGTAAAATATTCAAAAAGGCTCTGAAGCATCAACAAAGCACTGCCTGTTTCCAAGCTAAAAAAATCTAAAGCTGCATTACTAACAGAGCCCCATTGTGTCACAGCATTAAAGGGTTAGCAAGAAGAACGTGCATTTGTTCAAGGATGTGTACACACACACACACACACACACACACACATACACATACATACACAGTGTCAGAAATAAGGTTCTAAACTATAATCCCAAACCTTGCACTTTCCCTCCAAGAAAATTGCCCACTGCAAGAGGTGCACCAGGCATGTGATAAGTGCGTAGCCTTCAAATAAGCATGTAGCCTACATTCCTAAGCCTTGACATCAAAAAGGGATTCATGAAGCATGCAAAATGCTGTTTTTTGTGGAATAGTACCATTTAGTTTGAACTGCTAAGCACAATATTCCTTAAAGCTTTGTAATCAAGAAAGCAATGGATCCATGAAGACACATGGCAACTGCAGGGCGTCACTTGTGTCTATAGCATGTGCTGTAATAGTACGGCGAAGTAATTGATAGGTACTAGGCAGTTAGTGCATAAGCAATGAAAGCTAAAGGACAACAGTTTTTGCCTTTAAGAGCACACTGAGTCACACTCATATTATCTCCACGAGACTGTGCCAGCCTGTCTTTACTGCTTAGACAGTCTTAATCAATTTAGCATGTGTCAGGCACTTCTAAATGGAGCCAAGATAGGCCTGCGCGTCCAAAACATCGACTGTTTCGGCATGAAGGTCGGTGTGCCATGTCTGAGGGCTCCCTCCAGGCCAGCAGTGTTGGCGCTGTGCCCTGGCCAGATGGCAACATGTGGCGAAATTACAGAACCACCAGACAGTGACTGTATCTGTGATACCAACTGTGCCACATCCTATGCACCAATCGTGAGTCAACAAAGGAATCACTCCAACAGACAACCCGCAGAGACGAATGTATCAACAGTCTGACAGACACTGATTACAGTATTCTGTAAACAGCACCCGTAGACAAGGATCTGAATATACTAATTTAAATTAGAGGAATCACAGCAAGTGCATAATCAGTAAACACACTTTGGCAAAGTAAAATACTGTAGGGTTGAACGTGAAAAACTGCACAAATATGGTATGCCATGAGCAGCACGGGTATTATTTGACTGCATATTAGTACTGTAGGTAGCAGTAGCAGATGTGCGAGAGCGAAGTAAATTTTCTCATGTGGCTGCTCTCGTCTTTGCAGTCCTGTGGGGTCAATGCAGCTACTGCCTCACATTTTCTGTGGCAGACGAGAAGAGGACAGTAGTACTGTCTCCAGTCAAGTATAAATAAAATGCTGTATAAATGAGAAAAGGAAAAAAGTGCTGTTGCAGGTACTATTAGGAATGCATTCACCTGAATGTGTGTCTCTCTTGATACTGATTATGATAAAGTATCAGTGGTTTCCAAGCCCTTATCTTTTTCCCCCAGTAAACCTCATTGCCTAGTGCTCATTAAAATAATTTCATGTAAGGTAACATGATGACACTTTTCATACCAAGTCAGTAGCTTGCTGCAAGTGAAAGAAACTAACTGACAGCAGAAGGGTAAAACTTTAAAATTACATAGACAAAAAAATGCATTTGAAATGGATCTGTCACATCTTCCAGTATCAGGGCAGATACAGATGCAGCATCTTCCCTGTAAAGACATGGGAGGCAACAAAGACTAAGAATGTACCTACTGGAAAAAATTACATAAAGTAATAATTTGACCAATTTATATATATGTCTAGCTTGTATACTACTGTAAATACTATACCAAGTCTTGAGTGGCTTAGTGACCTATGACTCAGAACAGATAAACATGTTGCAATAATTGATTGGTGCACTGTTTGTGGAGCGCTGACATGCATTCAGAGAGAAATTGTTCAGATGATGTTTTGATGTTTGTCCATGGGTCACTGCCAGGTCAGTAGGAAATCCATTACTTGTAATCTTGACAACTTCTTAACTGACAGCTGCCCGACTGGAAACTATCCACCGAAATCAGTGAAATGGTTAGTTAAGATAAACCACATCGAAAATCAACCTAAATAGGACTTAAATGAATTTCGTAAATGCTAAATGTCTACATAACTGTAATTGCAAACAATTTTCTATTTGATTAATGATACGAAATTAAAACAATGCATGTGCTCTTTGTAAATGTTTGTGGGGACTGCCTGGTCAGTAGCAACCCTATTACTCATGGCTTTCTTTCTTTCTTTCTTTCTTTCTTTCTTTCTACATATTTTTAAAATGGACAAAAACTACAAAGAGCAATTTTTCACTTGTCCTTGTATATTCCGAATTGAATCTGATCATGAATGGGGGGGCTAATGGTAAGAGAGCTTTTATACCTGCCTGCTAACAGCAGTCTGAGTAGAACATTTTTTATGACCAGTTCAATTAATTTAATTATCAATGGAGTTGTCATGGAAGCACTCTTGGGCATGGATTCTCTGTCCTTGAAAACAGCTTGTTTGGGCAAAAATATTACTTTGTGTGTTGAAGCAAGTGTACAGGCTAGCACAGAACAATATTTTGTTGAATATCTACATATATTACTCTTAAGTTTTGGTGGGCAGGAACACAACTCAAACATTTATTACATAGAAAAATGAGTAAAAAAAAAAAAAGGTCTAATTCAGTGTTATTGCTAATTCCATATATCCACATCACCTTACTGTCTGATGCCTTGTAGCATCTGCAGTGCCTTGGCCCATGTGCTTGGCATATGGCACTAAGCCGCAGCTGTGGATCTCATCATGTCTCTCCTGCTCTGTTGCCCATATACCATGCTTCACTGGTATGGTAGGTCATGCATGCCCGTGGAAGTGGAAGCACAAGTAGAAATGAGCTTGTGTGATCAGAAAATGACACCTCTCTGAGAGTGTTAACGGGAACTATGATCGTGACACTGGATCTGATTTCAAAAGCTCATTTTGCTACAAAAGGAAAGGTAGAAAAATGTACTACACTGGATTTAGATTCTACATAGTGCGCTTGTTTCCTGGTTTATTCATTCAAATTTCTGGCCTCAGTAAAAGATTCTAATTATAATGCCACCGGTTTAACAGTTTGGGGAATAATGTGTGTTATTCTATGATCTGCTTATCTTTATATCTCAGCGTCAGCTCTCTGTTACTGTAGAACATCTGCGCCAAATTGTTTCATAAACCTCATCCTCTACACTGCTGTGGCTCTTCCACAGCAGAAGTTATTGTTGTGATGATCTGTGACCGGCAAGTGATCTTGAGAAGCATGTCAGTGGAAGATGCATTGTAATGTGGCAAGGCTTACAGAATGATGTCTGTGCAGCTATGTAGCTCACAATCATGCTGATTCTAGCAATTTAGTTTTAACTATCCTGCCATCTCAAAATTAGCCTCCTCGTGAGACAATTTAGTGCAAAATGTGCACAGCTAACAACACTTGCTTCAACATGAATGAGTCTGCATCCGCTGTTTCTGCATTTTGTCTTGGAGTTGATCATACTATACAGTTTATTACTCTAGAGTCCATTCAACCGCTCTTTCATTTCTTATCAGTCTGTTTATCTGACATTTATATTTGTTCTTTGACTCTATTTCTCCTCTTAATATAACATTTTACTGTCTATATTCATGCTGCAGCCTCTTTGGAGGGCAGCTTATTCTGCACAATAGCAGCCAAACACAACTAGTTATATTGGGAAGAGTGTGTGTGTGTGTGTGTGTGTGTGTACATGCAAGGACATGTGATCATTGTGTCACTTGTAAAACTGATAGATGATAATTTAATAAAGATAGCACATAACAACACAATTTCACTCTCCTTAACTACAACAAATTATATTATGGGTAGCTGTGTATCATCAAAACCAAACACTTTAAGCATGGCTACTGAATGAATGAATATATTATGTGGTGTGTTGAAGCAGGACTCTGTGTATAAAAAGATTTGGGGTAGAGTAGCAGGCAGCTAAAGAAAATAAATTAAACTGGCAAGCAGCAGGTAGAGAAAGCTCCGAAGGAGAAAGCAGAGGTAGGGACTTCACAGTCAAATAACTTGTGACATTTTTGACTAGAGCTGTTGATGAGATGGTGCAAAGAATTACCTTGGTGTGTCAAAACAGGTTCTTTTTTTCCATTTCATGCTTCCCAACAAGCACCAATTTATAAAAAGAACAATAGAAGGGATAAATTAGACTTTTCAAAAGAGTCTTGGGAAGTTTAATGTGAACAGTCGCTTGTTCCTTTGCAAAGGCAACAGACAGTGAGTAAAAGACTTCAGATTGAGGATGAGTCACAACACCCAAGGTGTCATAGACCTAGGAAAAAAAGATGATTAAATCCTTATTTTCTGTGTCTGACAAATCTTCCCTGTTATTGTTATATGATCATTGATTAGACACAGCATAAGGATATTAAAAATGTGTGTCCTTTCACATACTGGAGATAATTAAAAATACAGAAGTAACACGGAGAGCAGCATTCTGTTATCCAGTCTTCAACATCCCACATTTTTGTTGGTGGTAAATTTTTATATGAATATATTTAGACTGTAGACTAAAATGTAAAAGCCCACCGAGCCAAGCTGTCCTTTACACCCCACCACACAAACATGCTGGGTGGAAGAAACAACATTCTGAGGGACATTCCATTTGTGGTTGTGATGGGGAAAGGAATATGTGTATGAAATATATATTTCTAAACGATTTATCCACTGGGGAGCAGGGATTCACTCAGCAAACTTGCAAGCTGCTAGTTGTTGCTAACAGAGTATTTACTATGGCAGTTGCTATAAAAATATCTGCGGATCACCAATATGATTCAAAATCAACCTCTTATGACAATGTTTTAACATTACTACCTGACTACCTGATGAAATTGTGTCACTCACTTTTAATAACAACTTCAATGTTCTGATCCAAAACACACTGTCATTGTTCTAATTTATGGCCAAAACCATACAAGTATCCAGATTGTCTTGCAAGTCAAAGTTCTGATGTGTCGCTGTCATTTCTATTTGCCAACTGTTTTCCATGTACAACACGATTCATCCTCTTTGAAACACTAAACTGTATTAATGAAAACACCAAATACGACTACGAATATTAAGTCAATAAAGCTGGTCTTACCGAGTCTGTTGTCCAATGCACCGAAGTCCAAAGAATATTTCACCACATGGTAGTTGTTCCAAACATACAGCAGGTTGTCTCTGGGATTATAATCCACAGCAGCAATATACTGATAGGAGTTTGGGAAGGGGATGTCCAGATACCCATCTTTACTTAGTTCTGTGTTGTAGATGTAGTCAATCTTGTTCCCCGTTGCTTCATTGTCATCATCCTCGTACACTGACTTTACTACATAGAGGATTCCACAGATCATGAAGGCATTAGATGCCGAACGCTTGTCATACGCTGTGTCCCAAGTCCCTTCAACACGCAATGTGTAGGGATTGAGCTGACTGATGACAATCCGCCCATTGTTTTGCTCAGTGGCATAAATCACCCAAAGGCCATTCTCATCTACAGCCAAGTCAATGTCTGATTTCCCTCCCCAGCGGTATGGAGATGTGTCATGGTAATTGGCATTAGCAATGATGGCCTCACCACTTTTGATACGAGTTCGCAGGTCAAACTTGACAATGTTGCGTGTGCGCTCCTTGTTGAAGAAAAGTGCACCATCGTAGACCACAAAGCCAGTTCCATCGACTCGATGCGGGAGTTTGTAGGTTGTCGTCGGCCTACCTGCGATGAAGTCTTCTTTGGATGAGTATTCGGTCAAGGTGTCGGTGCGGTAGGGAGTCCAGGGCATGTAGTAGATCTTATCGGATGCTTGGAGAGGGTCTTTGCACCAGGCTCCAGACTGGTGGTCTGATTCAAAGAGGTGCTCGCTCTGGTACACCCTGCGCAGAAGCCCTGGGCACAGGAATACTGAGGAGCCAAAATAGGGGAAAAACAAGTACAGAGTTACATTGGCAGGTATTACACATTGATGAATCACACAGCAAGTAAATGCGACAATGTTTTAATCCTCTCCACTGTGAAGGACTAAGATATTAAGAATCTCTTCATTAAACTCAGGTTTACAGTAGATTAAAGGATAGGTTTAATTTGTTTCAATTCTCTCTTAAACAATAATGAAGTGCCCATATGAAAGAGGACTTAACCTGCTCTTATTCCTTCTGCTCATATTGGCAATGAAGATATGCTAGATGAACATCCACAGGCCTTCTTCTGTTGAGGAATATACTCAAATGTGTATCTAAAGCTGATACGAGACGTCAGCAGGCTGGGTTAATAAAATCAAGTGGATAACTTCCAAAGTGAAATTGTTTTTATCGTGAAATTCCCTCTTTATGTTTCTCTGCACATTGTTCCCCCTAAATCCAAGCAAAGTAGTTAAAAGATGGGAATTTTGGCAGCAATTTTAGTAGATATTCATTAATAGAGAGTAATTTGGAAGGTTGAAGCATTATGTTGTGTTCAAATAAACGTTTTAATATATTTTTTCACAGATGGAGAACTGTGGAGTTTGGCCCCCAAAACATGGCCCCCATGTACTGCATCTGCAAACCATGGAAAATAGTCAAGACAACCACTACTTAAAACTATGTCTCCAGTGTATAAAGTTTTTTTTTCCTTTGGTTTGGTTTCAATTACTAACCACAGTGTATACTTTTTGTATAATACATAATATTAATTATTAATAAAATAATTATTATATTAAAAATAATTCACAAGCTTGACCTTAGCTACAATCAATGAGACTGTTTAGGTAATAGGGAGGGGTCAACAGATCAAGTGAGGAACATTTTATCACATTTCTTATAGAACATAAACAAGCCAAAATATGCTCTAATGTTTTTATATTTGTATATATTTGTTAATAATTGTCTCTACATGTTTACTAAATTAAATACACTGTAATTGCACCAGAAAAAAGGTTTTATTCTTTTCTTTGATTAAAACACAACAGTGGTAGTTCTTCATAAGAGTACATTAAGGACACAAACCCCAAAGTTAAAAGATTTTGATAAATAGCTGTGCTGTAATTATTGCCTCAGGCAGACCTTCAAGAGAAAGAAAACAAAAGAAAAATACAGTAATTACATCATCTATATAATGATTGCTTGTCCATTATTTCATCTACATGACATTTTTAGTCTGCGGCATGATTTACAATACCTCAGACTGTAAACTAATTATATATGAACTGGTTTGCACTCAAATTTGATAAAGCTAGACGAAGGCAATACAGCTGAAGCAGGTCAATAGAACGCTCCGTTGGCAAAAGCTAATTTCAGTTCATTATGGATTACCTTGGACTGAGGCAATTGTAATTTTCATTTTTTTCTAAAAAGATAACTGGATCTGGATTCAGGACTGCAATGATGATATGTTTGTAGCAGGTTCATATAAATTCAGATTTTAATTTTAATAAATAAAATACAATAGATATCATTCCCCTACTATGTTTACTAAGGCAGGTGACATTTATTAAAATACCAAAATAGCTAAAGGAGAAAAATATAGACACTAGACAGCACAGTCTTCCCCTTTTCAGTACATCACAAATTGAAACAAAATGTAATGGGGCAGGAGCCTGACACAGCAATGATAGGCTCTAGCTGGAGATGCATTGAGAGGTAAAAACTGGTGTCTCCAAAGAGAAGGAAGAAAAGGAGACAGCAAAACAGAGGCTTCTTTCTCCTGTAATCTCTCAAGATTAAACATGTTGTGTACCTGCAGGTGAAAAATGTGGCAAGATGCGTCCTGTTGACATAACGCCTTAGCACACATCTCAGCGGTTGCTCTGCTAAATGCTAAGAGGACTGTTTGTATGGTTGAAAAAGATGAGATGTGCGAAGGTGCTAAGGTCAGAGTAAGTAAGCTTTGTACTGACAGCACACTGGGCTCTGAGAAAGGTGAAAAAAAGATGCTTTTTAAGGATGTAAGCACAAATATGGAGGCGCGAAAGGAAGATATTAGAAAAGTGATACAAAAGCAAACATGGCTTTCATGGGGAATTTCACAAAGATTATTTCTGCGGCAGCACAATCCTCCTCTGTAGAACATTTTAACTCCCTCTTCACCTTCATTGCTCATTCTCTTTGCCACCGATTTCAATGATATGTCATCAATTAATGACTACTATGAAAATTTACATTTATTACACAGCTATTAAAAACTGAATCTTGTTTTATGTTTCCAGTTTTACCCTCCACTTCCATCCGATTTTATAGCGAGCGTTTGACATGGACACATTTTCCAACTCGTGTAAAAACGTAATACCACAAAGACAATGCTCCTAGAGCATAAGTGACGATTTAGCATATGTTAAAGTGCTGATAAGGTAAGAACATGACTACTATGATCTGTCTCCAGTATTGACTGGTGAGTCCCTGAAGGTTATAGCCATCATCATGTTAGAGCTGTAATCAAAATGCTGACAGCTTATTGGACAAGCTATTGATCACCCTGTATAGCCCTCTCCTTTAATATTATACAGCTGATAAAGCATAGCCAGAATAATCTTTAGTTATTACAGGGAATAAAAACATCCCAGGGTTACTGGATTTTAGAAGAAATAAAGTCTGTGATGACCTTCTTCTCCTGAAGAATCATTCACAACTGTATGTAGCAATGTCAAAAAAACCTATCAGTCCTTGATACTTTTGATGAGCAAGGAATGAAGGCAGGAGTTTAGTTTATTATTAACTGTTTGTTGCAACTGCAGCTACAGCATATACCGTACTAAATAAAAGAAATTAGCCGTTAGATGTATGCTGTTTTTCCATGAATGACATCATTTGTGATTACAATGAATCCAACAATTGACACGAGCCTGCAAAACGACTTTAGCAACCCGTCACCAAAATAAATAAGTAAATAAACAACATTAAAGCAAGCATATACCCACACGAAAATGCAAAGTAAAGTTATTGTCATTTAGTTACCTTTTTGTTCCACTTCTATTTTTAGGCATGAAGGAGAGAAAAAGAAAGAAAAAAATAAAGAACAGATTAATGAAACTGTCTTTACTTTACAACAGTCACACAAAAGATGTGGTTAGTGGAATAGACAACATTTAATCATACTGTAAACTTTTAGAAAGGAGAAGAGCACAGGTCACACGTGAGCCTGTAGGAAGAAGACAGATTAATCACGTGTTAAACTGTGCAATACATTAGCATTTTGCACTGATGGGTGTAGGATGAGAACGTGTAAAACAGATGTACATTAATGTAGGACAGTACGTGGCATTTTCGGCAGCCTCTTAAACATTCAAACAACTGTGGGAAAATGTTCTTTACATGCCAACTGGGCACATTTCACACATATTTTTTAAAAGATAAAAAGTGATTATTTTTTGTCTTTCTGGTACAATCTGATGAAGAACTTGCTGATCATAGTAGATAATGTTGCGCTAACAAATACTGAGAAACATAAGCAATAATCTGAACACCTACTCAAGTTACACTAACTCTCATGTTCAGTGTAGTTTAAGCTCGTTTTTACCTTCTATGGGGAAATACCGTGCTCTTTAGCTGCTATGTACCACACTGTGATCATCAGCTCGCCACTAACGTGCGAACGTTAGCTTTACCAAAGCAGCTTTTGAAACAGCTGCTTGCTGATGGTGGGAAAGTTGCTGATGAGACCAGTGAGTTTAAACTAAAACAATAAAGCTGCGGGATGTCAAAACCAAACTACAAGATAAATTACATTACAAAAGCCCACAGAGCTGAGAAGAACTGCACTTAACCAAGGGTGATCCTTTTTTTTTTTTTTATCTATTGTTATGTAAATATTGACCTGAGCATTTTAAATATAAAAGGTAACTTCAGCAATGTTCAGCTGGTGAGAAGATGAGTATGAATGGCATTAAAATGTCCTCCACCTTCCCTCTAGCAGGTATATCACGACTACAACTATTATAGTGGGAGCAACCAGATGACTAGAGATGACATCATCTGAAGGAGGTGCAGGGAGATGTATTACAGCAGCACAGGGTAGGGCGAGGCATATTTAACACTGTTCATATGCATGTATTTCCCAAATAATAGAAGCACAGGAAACAAGCTCAAAAATGCTGTTGAACTTATTTTTTTTCATAATTATAAAGTGTATTAAGTTGATCATTTGGGAAGTGCTGCATACTGAAGTACTCACGCTATTACATCTTACAACTATATATCAGTGGACAAGCTTTTTATGGCAGTCACAGCATTTTGCTCATCTTTTCCATTTGTAGAAGGGGTTAGCATCCATGCAGCAAGGCTGCTGCTGTCCCTTCCCCTCCCGTAATCCCGGTTCTAATAAGAGAGGATTAACCTCTGTTACCAGAGCTTACAAGAGTCCGGTCCTCCAAATGGAGAGTGCAACAGAGTGAGGTATGGAGGTCAGTGGTTAGGGGCAGGCGGGGTAAAGTCTAAAAGATGGGTAAGTTATTAGAGGAGAACAATATTAATGCAAGGCGGTGAGCCAATAAAAAATATCAGGTAGAGCTGTGTTAGATGGGGAAGGACAAGAAAAGACAATGGGGAGGGGAGAGGCTTTCAACAAGTCGTCTGTGTTTGTCACATCGTAAAATTGCACACGCGTACAGCACAGCACCTCATCAACAGCAAACACTCCAGCTGTCACTGAAACACTATAAGTCCATACCAAGCCTTAGCAACAATAGCTCTGGGCTACATCTGAATCACCTTTAATAGCAGCACAAATTTGCCAATAATTCAGAACTGCATGTGGGCCCCATAGATCAAATCAAAGTAAACAGCCAAACGTCCCCAATCGAAGCCTCTTCACCTCCCATGAGCAACGGCCACACAACAGGGACCACGGGGGAGACCGGCATTTCTGATTGAGCGATCGCTAACAGTGGCGAGGGAAGAGGAGGGTAATGATCTATGGAAAAAGGCATTAGCGATGGGGATGTGAGAAGTACTATACGACACAATCGCCAGGGGAGATGATGTGAGAAAGTAGTAAAGGATGTGGAAGAAATCCCTGACAAGGAAATACACCACTCCCAGAGCTACAGCACAGCATGTGACTGCGTCGCCTGACCAGAAGATGCTGCTGGATACTGCAAGGTCACCTATCAGATAATGCAAAACTATTTCATGTGGTATCGGTTCATGTTCGACTACGCACAGCTGTGCAGAACAGGCAGAAATGTAACTGTGATACGAGCCTTGGACTGCGTCACAGTCACAAGAGGAGCAGCAGGAAAAGCAGAGTGAGAGGGAGAATTGATTCATTTGAAAAGCTTCTTTACTCCACCCCACCACCCCCATTGTGACCTTAATACGATTTTGGTCACGGCTGTCACTGAGTCACTAAAAAGCACTTAGCTCTCTCATCCTGTCTTCTCATCCTTTTCTCTTTTTCTCTCGTCTCTTTCTGGCTCTGAAAAAAAATACCAATGCTATATACACAAATAATAATAGAAAAAAATTTAATAGAAAAATAAGG
>OMLM01008864.1:87390-109905 GCA_900302695.1 Helostoma temminkii
AGTTACTCTAAATCTAATAATGTCCTTATACAGCATTTAATGACACAGCTTTTAATTGGTTTTATCCAGTCCAGTGTTACAGTATCTCTACTTTATATGATCGGGTTTCATAAGAGCTAAGGTCAGCACATTCGGAGATCATTTTATGGTACACATAAACTCAGTTTATCAAATTGAATTGTGACATGATGATGCTACTACACACATCTCTCCAACACACTGTGACTCAAATCAAATCAATTTTAAAACACTGGATGAGGTAATGAGCTAATGATTTGAATAAGTGATGATGAATATTGAGAGGCTATTCAATTATTTAAAAGCAATAAATGGATTGAGAGGTTTTGGAAAAAAAAACATGATGGGCTGTAATTCAAGGGTGCAAACTAAGGCTATGTACATTGTTGACATTTCAGCAATTTAAGTTATGATAGATGTGACATATAGCATAGACTCCACCACCCTATGTGAAAATAATTATTTATGATGATGATGTTCTTTTGCAATGAATAGGACAATTGATTTACAATAGACTTGCAAAATGTGGCACAGTTTTGTAGAGCACAACAATGACCAGGTGTAACCACCCTTACTTGTATGAGGGTCAAAATCCAAACATGTGCACATCTCATGGAAGAATATGAGAGCTGACTTAAGTGCTTTTATTTTAGATTAATTATACAGGACAGATTTACCAAGGATGAACGCTCCTTTCCGCAAAGCTGGAAGCTGCCCAGTGCAACCAGTGTTACCTTTCAGCCACTTAGAAACTTCGCTGAAGCAGTTTGGGGCTAAGACACTTTCACTTACCAAGAGTGATTGACTGTACAGAGGCACTGCTCTGGGTACAGAAAACTAATGTTGGCTCTTCTTTTTTTGGGTCAGTTTGCTTTAATGACTATTATGGGCACAGTTCAGGCAAGTGTTCTACCAGGCCGTGGTTTAAGTGAATACATTTAGTGGCCAAGTTGGAAACATTTCTGGCAACAAGTTTGGGCAGTAACAATAATTCAGTGATCCATTTGCATGCAGCTTGTAACATTTTGGCTGTTGTATGGTTCATCCTGCCAAATATATAAAGCTGGGAAGGGCAACGTGGTTGGTCAAGCTGCAGGATCAGCATCGCATTGAAAAATTATAAATGTATTATTTCTGGTTGTCTTGTATACAGATTTGACACAGTACACAATATAGGCAGAGAATGCTGGTGCACTCCGTTGTTCAGTCATACCCTACCCTATAAAACCAAAGTATAGTGCCGCAGTATAATTTACTCTATTTGCTGAGATAATGCATATTATCAAATACAATTTTAAGCTCAGACGTTGCTCTGCATACTTATTGTAGTCTACTTGACACACGCCGAGCAGCTAACAATGGGGACCTTTAGCTATTGTGAGCAGCAGCCCTGTCATGTGAGCGACAGCTGTATGGATTTTCATTTGAATAATTAACGCTTCCCAATTTCACACTAATGGTTGAGAGGTATCAGAATGGTATCATTAGCCGCTAATAGAGATTCATGGTGGAATGGCTTCAATATATTTTGCAATATTTCCCTCTTCTTTTTCTCTCAGCCAAAGAGTTGCAGAGTGCAAACCCCTTAACTCAATCCCATCAGCTTTTTAATTAATGACGTAAATTACGGGGCTTTGAATAGCATGTGCCTAAGGATGGGGGAGGACACCCAGGCTACCATCTCTCTTTCCCTGAATTCTCTCTTCATCTCTCTTATTTCTCTCCCCCTGTCATTTCCCTCGGTTGGTGCTCATGAGTCTCCCATACCGTCATTACAGGTTCCATTTCTCAACAGCCCTCTTTTTCTTTCAACCACTTGTCTGCTCTCTTTGTGCTCCCTCGTACTTATTCAATCTCCTCCCCAGTGTCTCCTTTCAGTCTCCATCACTTTCTGTCTCCTACCTACTGAGAAGCAGCTATACTATCTTATAACCTTGACAATGCAGGATGCTGTGTGTACACGCGTGTTCTTCTCTCCATGTACATGCATGTGTGTGTTTGTCTCTCTTTGAGGGACAGGTGCAAGGACTTGGCGCCCATCCAGCTTGCTATCCACGTGGGACCGACCAACAGAGGGAGAGAAGACAAGTGCAGCCTGGGCAAAACAATATTAAATACATTTTTTGTGGAACACAGCGGCAACTGGAGCAGAAATAACCTAATTGCACCTTCTAAAATATGTCTTGAATTTCAAGGACCTTGAAATTATGGAGGAGAATAGAGGGATAGGGGGCGTGGAGTTGGGTGGGGGGTGAGGAGAAAAGAATGAGGATATTTAGTTTGGTGTGTGGCTGGATGTGGTAGAACACCAGCGAACAAAGAGAAAAAAAAAAAAAACAAGAAAATTGAAAAACACTTTGATTAGTAGGGTGATCATTAAAAGGAGGGACCCCCTGAAGAGACCAATCGCTAATTAGTGCTATATCCTCGACACTTGGCACCCCAACAAGTCTTTGAGATGTTGGTGCCCGAGCGCGTGTGTGGGTAGCTGGTGGAGGAAACCCTGAGATTAAAGCTTTGCTTGTGTTATATAAATGGTAATGCTCATGAACATTTCTAGAAACTTGTTTAGCATGCAGAAGCATGTATTCCAATATGTTGGAGTGTGCATATTTTTGTCTATAACAATGAAAATGCAAGAATGATCCTTTATGTATATCACAGAGAAAAAATACCAAGGATCAGCTTTTTTTGCTATTAAATAGTGAGGGAAACAATTTCCACATGTCCACATTCAGCCCTTTTATACCACCATTTAGCAACATTTCTGATCATGGGCTCCCTGTGCAATTATCTCGGATCTCAACTAGAAAATACAGTGGAAATATTCAAAAATAATTTTTTTGGGGACTGTACAATAAGGAAAAGATATGTTTTTATTTTTGAGCTGCCAATCCTGTATTATGAAAACCTTATTAGGTAAACATTATATGGCGACAGATATACAGTTATATCTTATGAAAAGAGGATAAACCTTTTATTTTTCATGTGATGAAAATAAAGAAGCTTGGCAATAATGTTGAGTGACATTTCACTCTAATTGTATGATATGACCACATTACTACTTTCATAGTAGTTTTTTTCAAAAAAAAAAACAAAAAAACAACAAAATGTTTTAGTGTTTTTAAGATAGCAGCCCATTACGTTTCATTGCAATGATATTCTCTATAATTATCTTATAAATTTGCAAATCGGCTGTGTTTTACATTGGCAAGTATTCTTGTTAATATGGCAATATGTTTTTAACCACATTGCCTACTTCCTCACTCAGACTGTCAACCAAATTGATATTGCTGATGATCACATAGATATTTTGTCCAAGTGATGTCAATCAGGCCCTTTTCTGGACATTTTGAGGTAAAGTAGTAGGAGCAGTGGTAGGAAAAGCACGTATTACTAAAACCATGACTGATGGCTCTGTTTAGTTCCGACAGAGTGACAGTGAGAAAGCATAAACAGCATCAGGACCCTGAGACTGAGCAGCTAAATTGAATTCAGCCATCATTAATTGTATTATTTACACCTCTGTTTTTGCCATTGCTGCATTTCAAAATGTTTTCTGTGAAAAGGATTTCTATTTTCACGTGTGATGTGAAACATGTGATTCTGCTCTGTTAACCCTGTCCTATTCTTCCAATGCAATAAATGCACCATTTGATAGTTTTAGTTCATAATTGTAGAATTGATATGCTGATAGACAAGCAGTACAACGAACAGCAACCTGCATACTCTTCTTTTTACTGTACTTACAGACCTAAAATGTCCCCCAACTTGACATGTTGAACGTGCTACCAAATAATGCCGGTAATTCACTGTGGGAAAACAACACTGCAGTTAGCTAATAAGCTGTAACATGATTACAACAAACATCTTAAAAATGTGTTAAGCTCAGAACATTGAACAGCTTTGATTCTGGTGTGGTCCTTATCCTTCAACATCTCTACAGAAGCTACAGATACCAGCACAGGTTTGTTTACTTTGTCTCTTCATATCAATGCACCAAATAAGCCCCGCGGCTAAGCTGTCCATCAGAAACCGACACTGACATTCCTACTCAGAAGCTTGAGGGAAGAGGAGCATTTCTGACAAATCTCTCTTTTCTCTTCTATTTAATCATAAAAAAATAATATATTTCAGCGTTTGCGTTATTTTCTACTTCAGCTTGTGCAAAGACTAATTTAAAGTCAATGCGCTGTGACGAGACCAATCGCCGCAAATTCAGGCCACGACGCTAGTGTGAATCTGGGGTGAGAAATATGTGACAGAAAGTCATAGTAATCAGAGCTTGCTGCATGAGCCAGGGAGTGGTCAGCTGTCACTGAGCGATGAGATGGCATTGCAACCCCCTTCACTTAGGGGAAGAAGTGGAGCTGGTCGCTCAGGTGGGGAGAAGAAAAAAAAAGCTGTCTGAACAAGCAGGCTAATGCTCAGTGGCATTTCAGCAGGGAGAGGAGAAGGTGTAGTTGTGTGATGTATCTGCCGTCACGGTGTCGACTCCCACACTAGACCTGATGAACATGGATTGGAGAACTTAAGGGCAAAAAGCTACTGAACTTCCATACAATCTGCTTAGTAGATTTACTGATAGCATCAAACAGAGTGATCTACCCCTTCAAGAAGCTTAAAAGTTACTAAAAGATTATCCAAAGCGAAAAGAACTGCCTGGGTGCTTGTAAGGTAGAGTGGAGATGATGCTTGAATAGTAAGTAAGGGCAATTCTGAAGCAAATCTATATCTGACCAACAGCTGGCATGTTTTTAACAAAAAAAAATCTTAGATACTGTATGTAAAGACGGTAGGACAAAGATAGGACAAAGGTTTGAAGTGTACAACAACAACTCGCAGTGTCCACATTATGGCCATGACGTCCTACTATGGTCACACAGGTGGTGTCTCCCTTAGGTGTGACCGCTGCATAATGGGCCCGGTAATCACACCACATTATGCCCAAGCTGCATTGTAAGTGATAGCCATGTGTAGCGCATCAATTTCATGGTTTCACCTGCCAACACAGACGGACAAAAAAATTGGTAGCAGGTGCTGAGTAAAACTTGCCAACACAATCCATTCCATTCTTCAATTAGGTGTCCCTGAACCTGTTAGTTGTGTTACTATTAGCAAAACCAATTAAAAAACAATTAGACAAGTTGGAAATAAAATAACTCATTACATGGTGAGTTTCTTTGAGCTATGAGCTCAGGATTACACAGCTTTGCCCAAATCAGAGAATAGATTGTATGATTATATGTCCTGGCTTAGTTTGCAAAGCATGAGACATATCTGACGGGGCTGAGCTGGATCCCACTGTGCAACTGTGCAAGGCAAGATTTTACATTGTCCTTATTAGCTACAAACAGTGGGGGGAACTAGTGACTTATGTATAGCAACAGACTGCCAGCAGGCTTTCTTCCTTTGTTCTCCCACTCTCTTTTTGTCTATGCCTTTCTGTCACTCACTTCCCCTCCACCTCATCTGCCATACACACTGAAATGTCAACTTTGAGAAGTGAACCCAAACAGGAGCATTTCACTGAAAAGATATGTAATTATCCCCTACGTCTTTTTTTTGGGATGAGGGAGTTGACCGGGAGCCTATACCAAATCAGTCCATTTGCCTTTGAAACTACATAGAAAGGTGCATCTAATTACTGGAGGGAGATAGTTAATACCAAGGGTAAAGACAAGAAAGGTAACAGCAAGCTGTCAACAAAAGAGACACTCTTCAGTGTTGCGCATGGCAACGCACGTTTCAACGCGTTCGCTTGTGTGACAAGTCACAGAATTTTAGGGCTACCGAAGAGATGCAAGTGCTTAATTACCTCTGAGGAGGAACACTGCGTGGGTAGGAAGGTGACACAGTTGTGCTGACCTCATATGAGCTCGACCTTTGGGAGGAGCTGTTAGAGTGAAAGTTACATGAAGAGAAAGATGGTACAAGCACAGGAAAAAGGTTTTAATAAGAGAATACATGCGCATCTCTCCACTGAACCGTGGAGAGCTAAGGTGAGAGGGCGCAGCGGAGACAGATGTCAACTACTGGAGCGCAGTCATGTTTATGAGTCATCAAAAAGGGTCAGCACATCACTTGCCTGCCTGAGGGTAGTCCTACTAATCTGCAAAGTGCATGGGGGAGCATGCACAAACTGCACTAGTACAAAGAGGAGAGTCTCCTGGCAAATGAGAAATGAGTGTACCCTGATGGTCATGTCAGTCGAGGGGTAAACGTAAGCACTTTTATATATCAGGTACTTCTTTATTCAAATGCTTCCAATTCTTTATCACCGTTTTACATTTCTGCCAGTGATGTTACTCCTTGTTTAATGCGATGCCGTTTCCTCGCACAAGAAACCCACAGCTCATATCAAATAATTAGTCCGACGGCAGCTCAAGTGAAACTACAATGAGGTTTTTGTGCCGTGACACTGCCACAAAGCCCAGGCAAACCTTGACACTCTTACTGGTAATTGTTGTAACATTTTTTTTCTATTATAAGAGATGGAGTGGATCAAATTGCAAATTAATAAAACCTATATTGTATCTGTGGCATGTGTCCATCAATTTCGCACACTCCTCTGCTATTATTACCGGCGGATCTGGTTGTACAATCTCGTCGACTTATAAAGATATGGAGACGAGAGCGGTAATTTATCCTAAAAGGGAAAAAAAAGCCCATCAAGCAGAATATAGATAAAAGCCATCAGTGAAGGTGGTAGAGAAGAAAGGAGGGCCAGTTGGGATTGCAGAGTGAGGGAACAGGGAACGTGTGGTGCAAATAAAGGGATGCTGGCGTGGAAATGTAAGTGAAAATAGACCGAGAGGGGCAGCTTGTCAGTGGAACACCACTGAAGGAGAGTTGAAGTCATGGGTGAATGCTTCTTTTATTAAACACTCAAATCCTTCAGTCTGTCTCAGCAACTTCGTAAGGAGACTTGTGTTAAAAGCCCATCAATTGAGCTGCCAAACCAAAAATCAGACACAGAAACACAAAGCTCCGTCTAAACGTGGCCCATTCCAGCCCAGATGATCTGATTGTTTCATTTGGGAGGTAAAAAGATGGCTCACTGAGCTGTAGCAGGTTAATTACATTCACACCCCGCAGTAAAATGTATCTCGAAATCTGTCTCCAGTGACCGCTAGTGACTACACTTTACTTCTCTGCTCAGTATACAAATAAACGCCTACGCAACTTCTGCAATGATTATGCGCTGCCAGCAGAATGTTTTATCCGACGATGGTTCTGGGCACAATCCATAGTTATCCCACACGAGGTACTCTCTTTTGCTCCCTAGTGCACCCCTAGATGTCCCCAATGTTAAAGCAATAAAATGGCCAGAAACAGTTTTTAACAAAGCGGGATGGCTGTTATACATATGTCTTGTCTTATGGAAGTTTAGTGTTTTATTAAACAGAGAGTGGGAGAAAAATTTATTGGTAAATCCACCGGGATCATAAAAGACTGGGAAAACCAAGCCTCTGCATTGGAAAGCTGCAATTTACATAGAGCCACGGGTTCCACAATCTAAGTTCAGAAACGGGACATCAGTTACATAAACTCAAAGTAATAGAATCAGAATGGGATGGAGCATAAGCCCTCCAATGGGGAACAATAAATACAATAAAATAAATGAATCCAATTTTACCCTGTAGTGGTTAATGACCACAGTAGAGGGTAGGACAGGGATAGTTGGTAAACAAGCAGGAAAGTGGGTCTTGAGGACCAGATTGAAAACCCCTGACCCACAGTTTCTTAAGATAAAAGAGGTTCTAGAGTGTGACATCAGCTGTTGTTATATTCCTTGGCTAACACTTCCTGATTGTTTTTATAGTACACCAGCGTTTTCTCTCTTCTTGGTATTCTTGGCTGTCCCAAGGGTGCTGCGGTGCCTCCAACTGATATTTACTAGATGCAAATACAGAAAAACTGATATCTTCAACGTACACAGTTGAATTGGTCTTGATATTCATGTACCTGCATTCTACAAGTAAACGTGGACACAAATATTTAATTGATGGGAAACCAAATATGTGTTTGGTAACTACTAAAAATATTGTTAAAGAAATTATGATCCAAAATATCCATGTTTGGCACTTAAAGGCAAACCACACTACATATCACATGCGCTCAGAGTTACACTAAAAAATAAAGTTGGACTACTGTTGAAAACCGTAAGGGCAGTGTTCACCATTGATACCTTGGAAAGACGCTTACATTCAGTGGCTGAGGTAGCAAAATGTGCATATTGCAAAGAGTCAGGTATAAAAGAGCAATCTGCCAGCTCTGGATCACATGTAGAAATTATTTTTACTACACTACACTGTCAGGAGCACTACTGAGTCAACCATGTTAGGACATCAAATGGCTTTGATTTTAATTATTAGAGGTCACATGAAGCCAGCAGCTGCAGACTGCAGAGATAAATGCCCATGACCAAATATTTCTAGTCTCATCATTTCTGATGAGAACATGTCAGAATTTTGGCAGGAATAATTATTGGGACTTTGTTGTTCTGCTTCAAAAGGTCAGTATAACACAATACCTAAGGTTATATGGAAATGTCCAGGCCACTTCCCACAGCCTCACCTGAACTTCCTCTCTGTGTGTTTATCCTGTCACCCCCATGCTGATCCTTCCATTCCCAGCCCAAATGTTTCCACTCAAGTTATGTGCAGCCCGACGGTGCTTTTCACCTTCTGCACTAATTAAATCCGTTTTATTTACTCCCTTCAGAGATGCTCCACTAGTCTAAACATTAACTGGCGTCCACTGAGCTGAACTGAACTGAAAACAACAAGTATGTTTTATTTTGATGAAAGGCAAACGGCCTTTCTTGCTGGTATGCTAACAGAGACATGACAAGATCAGACATGATTCCTCAAAGATATTAAAGTGCTGTGAACCAGGGGAGCTGATGGGAAGGTTTTGACAAGTAGCGTCTAAAAATGAAACGCAGCTAATACTATCTCTGCCTGAATTTACTACCATTTATACAGCTTTATTCTTTGTAACATGTTAACAACATCCAACATTTTTCTGGGTAACAAATCTACACCAGTCTCAAACTAAGTTATGTCAGTTTAATACTGTATAAACAGTATATATCCAGGATAAGGTTACTTAATCATCAATAAATCACATAACCAGTATCCCATGCAGGATGTTCATTGTACGCTGGGAAACTGTTGACATAACTGACACCATGGGGGATGAAAAAATGAAGAAAGCATTAATCTCCTGTCAGTTACAACAAAGACTTAAAACATCTGATGAACAACAGTATCACATCAATGAATAAACATTACTCCAGAGTGATACGCTGTATTATTTTCACATGCAAACAACAGTTTTTTTCTTTTGTTTTTAGATGGCAGAAACATCACTTGTCTTCACATCCACTGATGCATCTGTCCTATTAGTGTGGATGACACATTAATGATATTTTTGAATAATGTGAGGAACATTACTAATACGTTGATGAGTCACTGCTATTATGAGGAAATGAGGTAAATGTGTAAGCGCGTAAGTATGTAACGGTGTGACTACATTGAAGTAATACATACTGTAGGGTACACATTCGTATTGGACCTCCAGGTATTTGTAGGTTCCAGGGCATGGGTCAGGAAATACATCTGGTCCAGCCACAACAGCACACTGAGTCCTGTTATTACATCTGAAAACACAACAGAGAATGTCATTTATTAGGAAAAAATACAGCAACATTAGACAATCATATCCTTCAGAGTCGCTACAATATACACGATTACATTAGTCAGATGTTTACTGGTTAATGTGCAGTTAATGAAGTTTAAAATGTTTAATTCTGTGCTGCAGCTCCACTGTTAATGACTCATTTAGCTTTGTCCCTTAAATACTGTATATGAAAAATGAGTAGGATTTGGACTGTTTAATCTGAACACTTTTTAAACAGTATAATTGTCATGGGTAGTACATTAAAACTTGTAAAACCAGTAAGTTTTCTGTGTCTGCAGGGATCGCTCCAACGTTGCTTCCTTGATGATTTTATTAATATGCCAGTGGGGTCCAAGGTTTGACCAAGGTTTGGGATGGGATGGGATTTGACCAAGGTTTGGGATGACCATTTTTGTTTACCAGTGACTTTCAAATGCAATGCAGGAAACAGTAAAGCAGTAAAGGAATGTTTACATAAATGTATGTAGGCCTATAATCAGCAGTATTGTCCTCCAAAGGTTACGTTTGCTAATGCAAGTTTATTAATTTAAAAGGGTAGCTGATCATTAGAAAACCCTTTTGCAATAATTGCTTTTTATGACTTAGTCAATACTGAGGGCACACCTAATCAGCATGTCTACGACAGCATCCTTCAGTGGCATGCCATGCCATCTTATTCACACTTAGTGGGACCATTATGTGTATTATAAGATAATAACCCCAGACACACCTTTAGATTATGTAAGAGCTATATGTCCAAGAAGCAGAGTGATGAAATGATGTGTCAGATGACCTGGCCTACACAATCACCCGATCTAAATCCGTTTGAGACGGTATGGGATGAGTTGGACCGGAGAGTGAAAAAAGCCAACAAGTATTCAACACCTCTGGGAATTCCTCAAGATTGTTGGAAAACCATTTCTGGTGAGAGGTGGAGAGGTGGCCATGATGTCATGAAAGCAAAAGGTGGCTAATTTGAGAATTTGAAAATATAAAATATATCCTGTATTGCTTACAACTTTTTTGATTTACTACATGATTCTATTTGTGTTCCTTCGTAGTTTGAATGTCTTCAGTATTAATGTACTGTTATGTGTTAATGTGTCCAAATTATTAACGGGTAGTACAGGTTCAAGAAGCACTGTCGTGGCTAAATTCATCTTTCTCTTAGTTGTAGAGTTGGAAGTCATACAACCAGGCTTTAAGCCATGCATAGGTTACATGGTTATTACTTTATGATGGATGGCAGTGGTGCTGGTGATGGAGGAGAGGGCTAGACACAATCAACTGAGTGCTAAATCAGCTCCAACGTGAAATGTAGGTCTTCATTAAAAAACACAATTACGGTGCCGGTGGTGTTTACATGTGCCACTTTGTTTTTGGCAGTCATCAATCAAAACCCCACTTCTTATGCACAAAGAGGCTCTCGCCACACATAATAGCAACACTTATCTCACAACATTAACTCTAAAAACTTTTTGACAAGCACTGATCTGTCTGTGCTCGGCAATGTTTGCAAAATGAAGAGGATTTGGAGGGCGGTCCAGTTTCTATTTGTGCTCCCGTTGAGTATGGGATCTAAGTGAGGCCTGCTGCTGCAAGCTACAGTACAGACAGAAACACTGTCCATCAAATCTACTCAACTGCAGACTTCCATTACTGTGTAATATATAAAAAGGTATTTATTCCCCAGTGAGACAGTTCACAGTGTAAGCCTTGTGAAGGTCAAGGCAGGGTCTGACACAATGATTCATATGCCACGATTATGGGATTCTCTACACCTTAATTAACATTGATTGGCTCCCGAAGAATCAATGGAACTTGTGAGGGACTAGCAAAAAAAGGCCCATCTCATTTTAACCCAACTTAGTAACGAGATATGGTCTGGAGAGTCTTTCCCATGTGAGCTTTATAGGTTCATGGCCTCACCCGCCCCATCACCCCTTTCACCCTTTGTCACTCACTCACTCACTCCCCTCAGTCAGCTGTCTGCTTGGCTCATGTTCTTTCCTGTTCTTAAGTTAATTCCTTGGCAGTAAATGCCAGTCAAATCAACAAGGGGTCAAACCTATGAAACTGATAAACAATTATACAAGCAAGCTTCACATCTCAACACCCTTCATCCTCACTAACGTTCCCGATTTATTCTTTTTCGAAGCGTGGGCCGGGGGTGTTGGGGGTGTAATCAGCGGGTGAGAACACAAGTTAGGATTGAGTGTCACATAGTATTAGAAGTGAGATGGATGGATGAGATGCAACTAGCCAGAGGTTGGCACAGATACACAAACACTTGAACATGAACATGCAGGCAACACATACTATATACAGTTCATTTCAGTAACACAGACACTATTGTTGGATTGATCTACACAGCACTGGTTTGTTATTGCAAACCACTAAAATGCCACAAAGCTGTGCTAGAAATTAACCTGGAACTAAAACTGGAATTTTTATCATAGTTTGTAATAACTTTTCCTATTTATTATTCTCTTATCCCTCTTGAGGGATTAAACTCATAATGTGTATGGAACATGGATTGCAAACTTAATCCCAGCCTTAACATCAATCTTGACCCATATTTAAAATCCCTTTTATCACCGCTGTGCTTTTTTTTTTTTTTTTTACCTCTGCACCTGAAAGCAGCTGATCGGTTTTCCGTTAGTGCCCTAAAGGCGCCCACACACACTGAGAGGGAATAAAATACGGTGTAAAAATAATTACAATTAAATGTATTAAGTGTTAATCAATAGCAGAGCAGGGGAGGGATCGATTGTAGGAGAAGCTGCCCATACCACATGCTGCAGTGATTTCACAATTACCAATTAGAGGGATAATCAAGATTTCATCAGACACTTGGCTCTGACAGAGCCCTTTGAATTAACAGGGTGAGAGGTAAATGGATTCAGATATGTATGTGGTTGACATATACACTATAGGGGAAAGTATACAGCAGATGGTTAGAAGCTACTGAGGATTAACTGCTCTATTGGTATTTTGTTGGAAAGAAGCAAATAATATCAGGATACACATTCAGCAGTAATAAATCGATCCTAGGTGTTATCAGCCAACAAAAATTTGGACATCAACCGTCCTTTTCTATCTGCATTCCTGCTTTTCCTCCCTTGTAGCTTTTTTCCCCGTTTCCTCATCTGCTGTTTGTTATAACTGGCAGATCAGAGCTCAGACTGCCAGATGACTAGGAGAGATGTGGCACAAAGCACCAGAGCTCTATGTAAGCACAAAACGTAATCACTATAATCGCTGACTTATCCTGCTGCTGCCTCTGATGACAGTAAGAGGGTTCAGTCCCCTCAGACAATTGACCCCTGAAATATGACAAAAAATGAATGAATGAATGAATGAATGAATGAGTGGTTGCATAAATGAACTGGTGAAAGAAACAGAAAGGGGAAATGAAATGAGCCAGTAGTGACAGTGCAGCAGCTGTCGAAGCCAGACAGATTTGTCCACATTGAAGGGTAATAGAAGGGAATTGGTGTGCACCACTGTTACCTTTCAGAAATAAAGTGATTTATATCAGGAGAAAAATACCAACCAAGTGGAAAGAGAGAAAGGTTCACCAGCTTTTAAAAGTTCACAAGGAAAAAAGATGCTACGCTGAATCTGCTTCCAACATGCCAAATTGCTTTGAGTGATTTTCCATAGAATCCATGTCAGAGACGTTTGCCTGAGGTAAGTCAAATAAGAACAGAGACGGTTCAGCTGACGTTCCGCATTGAGGGGACGTCTCAGGAGTTCTTCCACAGTTTGTCTGTGTTTGATGAAAAGGTCCCTGCCAGGGAGAGCAAATCCTCCATTTGCTTTCAGTTAAAAAGAGCAAACATGTCCAAACTGCCTCACCACCTTCACACACACGCTGGCATCAGTTCTTGTGTTAAGGAAAGAAAAGATGCACAAAGTGTTTTAAGGACTTTTCAGGACAACTGCATGGAAGTACATGTTAGTATGGTTTGTTCAATGTGTACACATTGAGAGTTTGTATTTGGAAGAAAAGAAGGGAGGGTAAAGGGGGAAAAAGTGACGGACAGGTCAATATCCATGTCCCTCTGTTGGGACCCATTACGAGTTAGTGATGGTCTTCGCCACCCACGGTCGACTTCATTCATTATCTTTCACAGCTGCACGCCGCAGCATCCATCTTTTCTCATTCAGCCTGTCTCCTGGCACAGCCCTTTAAAACTCCAATGAAAACATTAGAAGAAACGAAGCAACGGCCTTGAGCGCTGTGCATTTAGCTCTTGAGTAAAACCAAGTACTAAAAAGTAACAGTTCATTGTTGATTTGTGTACACAGAAAGAGTACTCCTGTACTTCCTTCCTGAGGAACCCCGTTGTTTACAGTGAGGAACTTGTTAACAAGCACAGACATTCAGTTTTCTGTTGTAAAGATGCCATTAAGCGATGAAACTTGTATTTTAAATATAAACCATATTCCAGATAAACTAACAACCATGCTAAAGCTACCTGTTTCAAGCTAACAGTTCAAGGCTAAACCACTACTAGCATAACACACCAAAATCTCCCACTAAACTGTTGGTGGTTGAGCTGCATTGTGGGTAATCTGTGTGGTGGGTTTTAATAAGAAAGCAGAACAACTCTGGCTTCTTTTAATCCTTCTTTTAAGACTGTTTATTGCTGTTCCACAGTTACAATGTTATGAGAGGGAAACGTACTTGAGTGCAGTTTGAGATTACATACATATTTCAAAGATCCCATGCACACAATGTAAATGTATGTTTATGTAAATATTCCTTTAAACAAACTAGCACAATAATCATTTACAATACTACCATATACAAAGAAATGTGATACTAGTAATACTAATGTCTACATGATATTTCTGATCAATTAGATATTCAAATTCTCTTTTAAAACCATGATCATTTCTATGCGTGTCCAAACTTTTGACTGGATGTGCATATATTATATTTTAATTAAATCCAATCACTGATACTTTAGAAGTGTGAATTCAAATTAATTTCTAATAATTTTGAACTTGTTTTATAAATATACTAATTATGTGATCCTATACATAATTATGGAAATCTTCTTGAGTTATTTGAATAGTTGTGAAAAGGGTTAACTATCTTATCTCTCCTTCTTGATAGTTTCTTATACACAGTCTGTATCTGTTTGCACTGACAGCCTCATGAATCATAGAGTTTATATTCTGTACTTCTGGCAACTGACCAGCTCCATCACAGCAGTCAGGGGTTAAAGGGTTGAGGGCAAACTGAAAGTAGTACTATATTCTGATGTTTTTCATGCCTGGTGTCAGGGTTCATATGGACACACCTTTAATAAGAGCTAAAGTTTTAAACCAACTGGTTTCATGTCACTCCAAAGGGCAGCAGAGAATTTTCACATTTATATTAAAACATCCCTCACAGAGACACAATCCACTTCTATGCAGAAACACCTATCTGTATACAAGGCGCCCAATCTACAAAGGCACTACCGAATCCACCTGGCAATTTCCGTCTTTATACTGAAGGTACAGAATTTGTTTCCAAAACACCCAGAGAGCCGCTCAATGCAGATTATGTTGATGGGGAATGAATGTAACTAACACGGATACAATGGCTGAGCATGGGCGTGGAGGATTTAAAGTGCATCGGTGAAGGAGCTCGCCGTTCAAGCGCTTATAAGCTCACATCGCAGCACACAAACGCAGATGGACGCGCAAACGTATGCATGCGCCCACGCGTTTAACACATGATCGATAAGCGTGAATGGCCACAGATGATAGAGAAAACTGCTTTAAAGATTAATTGCTTTGCCTTCCTACTGGGTGGCATTAGCGATGTGCAACACAACAACAAAAAGACAAATCTGTCAGACTGTTTGCACAAACACTATGGGTGACAAAACATCAGCCATATTCCTTTTTTATAGGATTAACTATGTGGAAGTAAGCAGAAATGAATGAAAGTGTAGAGTGACTGTTCACTATAGGGAATATGGTGTTTATGTGCAGCTGTAGATTTGTGAGGCTTTCTTAAGTATGGAATAAGAGTCTCATTAGGGATGGTCAAACAAAGGTCAGGATTGATCATCTCTCATGAACTACTTCCACTGCTTCAATGCTATTTCTCAACAAATGAGCATCCTTTTTTTTTTTTTCCTCTGACAAGAATAATCCCCCCATAGCCATTCACGCGGATTAGTGGCTTTCATAAGATTTTTACATCACACAGTTTTGCCTCTCTCTAATATTATATTTGGAAGATAAGGCACAGTTCGTCTCCAAACAAAGTGAGAAAAACACAGTGGCACTGCACTATATTTATAGTATTTTAGAAATATGAGTTCATACTGAGAGTTTATAGAAGGAAGTAACATATGGACTCATGTGTGAGGTCCTTTGCTTGGCTTTAGTCCAAGAACTTAAAGTGAAGCTCAGCTTGATAGTGCTATTCATATTTCACTGTGTTTAGATGACTGGACACTTTCAGAGAGGTGGTGAGTAGAATAATATTTTGTAACTAAGAAGAGAGACTGGGCTTGTTTATGGATAACAATGATAAATCAGACGTATATAAACAATGGTCACAACATTTTTGTGCTCTGATTTGTTCTATTTGTACATTTGTCCACTTACTAAAGGCTGCGCCAAGAAGAAATCCAGCTTCATAATTCATTTTTTGTTTGCACATCGGAACATGTGTTGACTGTGCATTTAATAACACATATTTAACAACACTGTCAACTACGTGGAAACAGTCTACGGGACAAAACTCATGTCCACAGCTGTGGTCACTAAAAGCTGCCATCTGGTGTTATATGTTGTTTATATGTTGTTTATATGTTGCCTAATGTTTAAAATATTACTTGTATATTTTTGGGGTCTTTGTTCATTTTCTTTTATTGTAATCAGTGAAATACAGAAGAATAAACACAAGCAAAACTTAACCGGTGATATCAATTCACAGCGTCTGCACCGCAATTCTTTTACAAAGATAGTTTATTTTCTTCTTTCTCAGTTGCAAGGTAATGCAACCAAAGAAAGGGAAACCTAACAAATACCCGAGACTCACTTGCACACAGTTTTCCTGGCTCTTACTCTGTCAGACACCACTTGGATTCGAGGTCAGGCCAGAGAAAGGTTATCACCTCAGGGTATGCACTCCTGCCGCGCAGAGCATTGCTTGTGAGGAGGAATTTATTTACCTCAGGTTGGCTGCTGTTCTCAGTGAGGTCTCAACCACAAGAGCAGAGAAAGCTGAACTGACACCACAAAGGCTGATCAGCTGTGGTAAACGTGCTCTAGCATTTATTTGTGTTTATAACACATTGTAAATTATGCCTAAAGTGAAATTTAGTTTAGCAAAACCTGCTGTTATTATTCTACTTTGATAATATTAGCACTGTGGATGCGCTGTATATGTGTGGCTTGTTGGTTCTGGGAGAATGACAAAGCAAACTTTTGTGAAAAAAGTCAAACGCCACAGCATTTTCTTAGCAAATATTTTAAATCAAGCTGCTCTTGTTAGTTTGAAGTAGCAGTAATCCATCCGTTGACAAATCAAACATACTCAGCTAACCTCTTAGAAATTAATCAATTTATTTTGGTGCCACAACAAGTTTTAGATGATGCAATTTTTCTCTCCACCTGAAAGGTCAATCCACGATTCTGCACATGTTGAAGACATCTACCTGGCTGTGCACACCAAAATTCCATTAAAGTAGAAATTTGGCACAAGCTAGAGAGCGCTGTGGGAGTTTGACAGCTCCAAATTCAACACTAAAAAAAAGTGAAAAATTACTGAGCCAAATAAATCCAGTAAAACTGCTTTTATAGGGGGAGTGAAGTCAGTTTATATCGCAAGCATATTGTTTAAATCATACAATAAAGCTTGACCCTGTATGATAATTAATTTAGATGAGTGCTAGAGTTCATATTATATTCACTTGTATTCTTTCAACACTGGAAATATACAACCATTCTTTAGAAGACAATAGAGCTCCTATAATGAATCCTCTTTGACATCAGAGCTCATATTTGCATTCTCATGTAAAGCTTATCTCTGCTTTCAAGGCAGGGACACAGCGAGTGGTCTTCTGGAGCACAGACAAGAGTGTCTGTCTCTGAAGGGCAAAGATAAACTCAGCTGAATACTCCTCAGCCATTTTCTTGGATATCTGCAGATACACATCTTGAAAATCATGCAGCTCAAAAGAGAGCAGAGAACAATGTTTTGTTTAAACTTGATAGTGATTCCACATCTGCCAATATTAGTTTAAATAACTCTCTAACACACATACGCAGCATTGTAGCCACTGTGGATACTTATACAATACAATAAATGATGCATTATGTGCCATCTATTTGGCTTGTTTAATCCTTCGACTGAACTGAATTCATCACTAATGTTTATTGATATAATACATTATTCCATGCAGATGAGGGTTACATTCTTTTCATTTACACTATAGCCATAATTAGAGAAAACAAAGCAGAAATGTGTGTACCATAAATTGTAGTATGATACCGTACATGCAGACATACAAGATTTATTTGATGCTGCAGCTCTGATACGGACTAATTACAATGCCAGCACACACGTTTGGTCAATATATCTCATTTATAACATTGCGACAGGGACTTCTGCTATGGGGGATTCACAAGTCAGCATACAGTCTGTGACAGCTAATAGCTGCTACTATATTGTCTGATCTTTTCCAATGTGTTTTCCTCAGCTATGATCAATACATAACATGTCAGCTGTCCTATGGGCTTTTATATTGTATGGATATAATGTCTCACGTGTATAATGTCAAACACTGCTTAGCAACCACAATAAAAGCCCCAGCCTGGAAACTGGACTGAGTGTAATTTGCATGCATGCAGTCATTAAAAGCAGGAGGTGTTATTATTTTGAGACAGATTATTACTAAGCCAAAATGGGTAAAAGGAAAAGTTATTTCCACTAGCTTCAGGACAATAGTTCATTAAGACATGTTTTGAAATACGCTGCTATTTCAACAAAAGAAATTGATTGGAAAAGCGCTTCCCTGCCTACTCCACTTACAGGCACCTACACTACAGAAATAACCTGATGACACCGATATTCATTACACAAGCTTAATAGCATATTTTAAATACATGTCTACAATTAAAAGTAAACAAACTAACAAATCTATGATCTGTCAAAAACAAGACATGTCTGATCTCTGGGTATGTATATGTAAATCATAACGCCTACAGAGCCTCTCCAGGTGCCTGTAAGAAGGAAGAAGGGAGGATTGAAATTTGCAATAACTTCACGAATCGATTTGTTTGGTGGGTGAGGCTTATTCACTGGGGCCTGCCCGTCTAATGATTTATGATTTCCAGGATGAATTTTTCTATTCTTGCCAACAAATGATGCTGCTCCCTATCTTCCTGGTGACGCTTGATTTATCTTTCAACAAAGGCCCTTGGGACTTTCAGCCTGTAGTCCCATTTTAGCCTAAGCCTCATTCCAGGGGGACTGTGTAAAAGCGAGGATTGGGTCATATTTTTTTACAACCAGTCATATGAATATTAATGTGCCACATACTGAAGAAAGATGGTAATTTGACATGCAAGGTGTGAAGTAAGATTTCTGATGGCTGAGTGCAAAAAAACATGCACATGCATCCACACACTGAATACAGTCTTTCTACAGAATAAAGGAATTCATCCTGAAATATTCCAGTGACAGGCCCCATTGAATTGCTGACCAGGGTTAGCCTTTTGAACCATTCCTGCTGAGATTCTGAGCCCATCTCAAGATGCATCTCTGCAGGCGTCAGATTCTTCAGCCAGATACCCAGTGGTGCCTCCGCTGTGCTGGTCTTCAGACAGACGGATGGAGAATAAAAACAGAGAGGCAGAAATGCCACCACTTTGACTTTTCAAGGCATCAAGTCCTGTTTGTTACGCACAAAGAGCGACGTCTGCTGCTGGTTGGAGTGAAAGGAGTGCTTTGGGGAGCTAATGCCGTTGCATGCGCTGCACCGCGACAACAAAAAGATTCTAATCCTTTTCTCGGACCGATTCTATCTCTATTTTGGAAAACTGGAAACAATTCTGGGGTTTGCCTGAACAAAACAAACGCTCACGCTGACACTCAAAGAGAATAGCACTCCACTTGCTGTATTTCTAATCTACACACAAATCAATAAGCACACTGTATCACTGATCCCCCTCCCAACCGCCATCTCTCTCTTTCACTTTCCCAAGTGCGCACACACTTGCACACACACGCACAGACACACACCAAGACCGGCCTTTAAGCACACATTTTTCATTTCCAGTTGCTGTCACCATGGTAACTTCCAATGTCCGACTCGGGCCACTATGTGCTTCCAGCACTTTCCTTCTTCAAAGCCCTTTTCAAAGCCTAAACCACATTTCTTCACTAACGATCACCCACAGTGCTTAGCTTCTAGGAGGGTGTTTGGCTGTTAATTACCTCATATGACAAAGGGACAAACAGGTGCCTCTAATAACAAACCACTCTATCTATACAAGCCACAAGCTTAGGAACAAACAAATAAACTCTGCATGCAGTTGCTGTTTCATAAACCTTCAAGTAAAATGATAAAATGAACGAGACTGAGCGTGACCTTGCAGGTTTCAACCCAGCCATTTTCAAAGCTGCATGTTTACCACATGAGTCACTGCAACCTATTCAAAATGGCCACCTTCACTGCCATAAAGAGGAGTGTCTTGGCAGAGCCACCAAAGTGACAATCAAATATTACTGTGTTGACCGATCAATGAGAGCCACCCTCTGACCTTCCTCATTCACATCTCAATAATGAAAGACGAGCAGGGGTTATGAGTAACCTTAGTGTTCAATACAGGAGGAGTCAGACGTCGATACCTCGGCAAGGGTCCAGGCCTGCATCGGCATGCTGGAAATCATCAAAGGTCTTAAGGAACTGTCCTGAAGGAAGCATGGCTGGGATTAAAAGCTTGGGCTTGACTGAGCTCTCTTGTCTCCTTTGTGTCAATATGCTGAGGTCCTGTCAGTCACAACTTTATCCTAAGGGGAAAGTAATTTACTGACCCATGAAAGCATAAAAGTCCTAATTCAGTGCGGTATACACTCAAACTGATTGAACATGATAAAATATCTTACAGCAAAGCACTGATAGAGGATAGATGTTTCTAAAAGCAAATATTAAAAGACTGTTCAAACATTATTAGTGATGAAACAAGTTTACTACAGCTGCAATTAATGATAATTTTAATTATAGATTCATATGGATTACACTATTTTTGACTCATCACCAGATTATTTAATCTATGACGGGGTTTTAGTTGTGAACCCACTTTAGACAAAATAAAATGAACTGTTAAATGGAATCTTTTACATTTTTGGTAAATTGACACCACGTTGAATTAGCTAAGTTCCTTTTTGCAACGTATGCAGATATGGACTTGCAAACGACTTGACTGCATTACTTTGACACTAAATCAAACTTTTAAATATGATGATTAACAGGCCATTTCTGTGCCTATAAAGAGCATTTCAAATTAGTGTATAAACTGACTCATTTATTTAAAAGACTACGGTAAATGTTCAGTCTTAAAACTGTGTGCTAATTTTCTTTTTTTCTTTTTTTTTTTTTATACTGTATTCTTTACCTCAGAAGCTCTATTTCGACACTTGGTTAGATTTATACAAAGTTGGAGTTTGACAGAACAAAAGTTCAAGCGAGGTGAACAAGGAGGGGAAAAAGAAGTTCAAAGACTAGAATATAGTTCTGGCCCTTTCCTGTGCAGGAAGAGGTGACAAGCCGTTCCTTGTATTTCACCCCACGTAGCAGCACTGTCCCATTTAATTTGTCAAGGGAACTAAGACATTTAGCTGTCTTTTAACTTCGATTCCATACCAACAGGTCTTCTGAGATACAGCCTGGGGAGGAGTCTCATTCTGGTGGAAAACAACATCGAGAGTGTGTCATCCTGTCTGTTTTTTCTGCTCGACTTACTTCCTAGCTCTGGTATGTATTTGGTGTCAACATCTGTTTGTAGCAGATGATTTATTGCAAAACACTTTGAAAAATGACACCTTTTTGGAGCGCGCTTTGTTGTGCTGCTGTTTGGAACATAAAACGTGTTATCCTCACCTAATTCCATCATTCCTGGTATTTGTAATGACCTGAGGCCCGTCTCACAAAGCTGGATTATTGGGTAGAAAAAGTTAAATTTGACTTAACCCTCACTGTTTCGCGCAAAGGCACCTCAATTTGTAACCAAGCTCTGTTACTGTTTTTGCCCAGGATATATTCATGCAGAAAGACCACAGCCTAACCAATCTCTTGTGAGAAAAACACAGCCAAAAACACTGTAGTTATACTGAAGTGCAAATGCACAGAGCTTAAAGTGATGCCTTTACAAGGAAGTAGATTTCCTTCCAAGAAATAACTAGTATAGCTCATTACTGCTAAATTAGTTCACTTTATTTCTGAAAAGCCATTATTTGTTTCAATTAGTTTTATTTTTCTACCATGCTGAACAACGCATGTGGTTATGTGACTAGATTATTTCATGGACAGCAAAAAGACATCAAAAAACAACTACAAATTGTGTTGGCAAAATGGTAAAAATACTCTTGCAGTTACTCATAAATTAGACTTGTGTAAATGTCACAGTGTGTAAGAAAAAGAGAAAGAGCATCATCACACTCCCTTTACGCTAAATTGTCTGTTATTCAAATACTGCACTGTTTTCTCCATTTTACTTTTTGTTTACATTTTATATTACTTTTATATTGTATGTTACACATATCGCTGTGGGTTTGTATTCTATGTA
>OMLM01008864.1:109925-151673 GCA_900302695.1 Helostoma temminkii
TTTACTATTTTATGCTTCAGCAGCAACCTGTAATCAACAAATATATATATATATATATATATATATTATGAAATATCCTGATAGCAGGTGATTGGCTGTTTGCTGCAATCTCGACATCTTCCATGTGAAATTTATCATGAGGAAGCCTAAAACTGTAACTGATTGCATATGGTCATAGTGTTAAAGAAAAGCAACAATGAGACAGCAATGACAAGTTAAAGGTGTGGCTTTAAGAAAACTTTTTACATTTGCAGAACGTGACCAAAAAACCGTAGCTTTTAAGAAAGGTCTGTTTGATACTGCATGATTCAAAATCAAGTTAATTCAAATTCTAATCCCATAACTAATCAAACATCAGCAGATGTCCAGGCTGCAATGTAAACAACAGATTCAGAGAACTGTGGCTGTAAAATACATTCCATCAGCTTTTCAAGGTGACATGAGAGACCAGATTGCGTGGCAACAGAATTACCAGGCAAAAAGGGAAGAGGGAGCAGCCGTGCTTCAGAAAAAAAAAAAACATCTCTTATCTCTGCTGCATCTATCTCTATCATTCTCCAACCACAGAAACACTGCCTCATTCCTTTGCATCCAAACGTTCTCTATGCTTTCTTCCTAGAGTCACAGTTTTAAATTCTTTAACAAATATGACTCGATTTGAAATCAAGTGGAATAAAAATGAGCAAAAAGGCAGATTGCGTGGGACAGAATGGTTGTCTCCATCTATGAAATCATAATCCAATTTTTTAACCCACAATAAGGAAATAGAAACTAAGCACTAAGACATTTCAGCATTGAATACATTATTTCTCACAGTTGCTCGCTTGGAGAGTTTGAACTTGTCCTTTTGTCCCTTGCTACATCATGGTATCTTCAATGCATCAAATAATTATAATTTCAACAACTAAAGTAAAACTTCATAATAAATTAAAAATGAATAACTTCTACCCACTCACATCTCCCTTTCAACATAAGCATATTCTCTGCAGGAATAACGGATACAACAGAAGGTGCATAATGCATTGACTAAAGCAATGTGAATGTAAGTAGCTATAAGCCCTTTTATAAAGCTACATTTTATGCAGCGCTAATGATGATAGTTAACCACACTCAGATTTGTGAATTGTTGCAATTTATTTGAGGCTTTTCTTCTAAATGAAAGGCCCCATCCAGAACAGTGCTGCTGCACCACGCACTGCAACCTTAAGAGTCGTGCTCAATTCCACTGCAAGGACCCTAAAAAGAGCCTCACACTTTCCATCACAGCCATTCACCTCCCACTTTCTGCACTCTCAACCCCAATAAGCATGTACATGAGAAAATTAGGTCCATGTCAGCACCCACAAAAGGCATTCTCTCACTTTATATGCAGCACTTTTGAACATGTTCTAAAAGGAAATGCTGAGTGGGTGGTGCTACAGCTATACCCCTTTATGGTGTAGCATTACCCTGTGGCAGCTACAAGCACTTTCCTTAAAATCAAACCACAGTAAGGAACAACCACGGTCCAGTGGCTGAGGGGGCCATTGATGGAATTAAAGCTCATGAATAAGAATGCAGCACGGGGCGAGTGAGAGCTCTCCCACTGCGTAATATTGACATGCTCCACGGTTAGAAAATAGCCCGATATAATTAGTTTTCACAAGCAAGTACGGGGCCAGCAGGAGAGGCCACTCTAGACACAGACAAAACCCTCAAAAGGAACATGTCTGCTACTGAATACGAGTGAAAGGTAGACTGAGGTAGAGGAACAATTACTCTGGGTCAGTGGAAGACTTCTTCTTCTATGAGAACAGTTTACTACAGAATTTCCTTAATCTTGCTACTGGTAGCCATCATGGGGTCACTTGATATGCAGATGAGCAGAAGTAATGAGGCCTGAAAAGGGGAAGTTTCAAAGTCATTGAAACTGTTTGACTAAAACAGGCAGTCAAATTAAGCTCATGTGCATTTTTTTAACTGCTGATGATCATGTGGTGTGTATGCGAGCTCCAGCACAGCGAGTAAATGGACCTCATGGTCATGTATGTCGAAGGCTTGAAATGGATGATCATTTCTAATGGGAGCTTTCAGACATCCCAAAAAAATTCCAAATTATCATGAGTAAATATTTAAATCTCATGTCATTCCATGACATTGTAGTAGTCATTAAATGCTTTAACTAACTTATGTAACGTAATTTGTTTCTACAGACTTGGACGCGATTCAGAAGATTTTAAAACAAGTCAAACAGTGGACCTGTTTATAGTTTTCAGTCACGTGCAAAGACGTGGAAGGTAAAAACCCCAATTTTCCCACTAATTTCCATATATTTGAATGAATGAATATTTAGATGAAACATCAAAAGCAGTAGATAGCTGCCTAACATGGCTTTGTCGTGCTTCAGTGTCGCAGTGTCAGTGTTGACACACAGTACATACAGTAAAAATAACAGTGACATAAAGTAAATATAACAAAAAAAAGATTTATTTATTAATGACAACCAGCGTTGCTGTAGATAGAAGAGGGAATATGGCTATTTGTTTGTAGTGTGTTTACATGTAGGTCACATGTACTTTGCTAGAAGCTGTAAAAGAATTGAGTAGAATTACATGTACTGATCAGCAGCTACCAATGTCAACAAAGCCTTCCCCACACAAGTAGACCTGAAAGATTGTGGTGAACATAGACAGAGGTTATAATTAAGTAGTGAAAGTTCATCTATAAACATCTATGAATGACATTACAGGGTAGATGAGAATGTCATTGGTGATAAAAGGGCAAACAGCCTAATGAGTTTGAACAATGTCAGTCACTTAAGAGATGGGAAATGTCTAAAGAAATCCTTGTACTGTGATGAACTCTATGGACTGAGAGTCACTCGACCGAAAAATAAATCCCTCTAAAAACAACTGTAATGCAAAATCTGTCCATGCAGACTACTAGATATGTACAGTATAGAGTTAAACTGGTACAAACTTGATGAATATTCAGCTGCTTAGGATAGATCAAAGTGAATTATGCAAACATGATATGAAACATTGATCACGAGAGAGTGTCATCAGTTTTTCAGCCTAAAGATTGAGACATCGTGTTTTAAATTTGCAATTCATATTAAACATGCAGGTGAGTCCAACAGCTGAAGATCAGAGTGATAATTGCACCAATTTAACTGATGAAGATTTAAATTCTTGTTTCGATGGTTTTTTTTTTCGCTCATATCTACCAATACCAATCCAAAAGACAGTTTAAGATCATGTAATATAAAGAGAAATAACATTCCAAAATCTTTAAACCCATCCTTTTCATTCCCAAGATAAACATAAACACCACTATTGCATTTACAATAAAATTGAATTTCTAATGCTTATCATACTGCACATGCCATCAGGGACAACTTAAATATGATTCTAGACCTACTATACCCTCACCAAAATGAAATAGAGGCAGCAAAGGAGAGTGGTGACTGTGGGTGAATGAGACTAGACTCTTAAAACAGGTCTTTTGTAAGGTGTTTATCACATGCAGCCATCAAAAAGGTCCCAAACCTGCTCACTTGACTTTGTATCATGAAGGTTAAAAGTCACATAGCATGAATTTATGCTACTTCCGCTGCCCTTGCAAGTACAACTCCCACAGAATCTGGACTGTAGTCACTCATCCATGCTGAGCATAGACTCATTTGAAAAGTAGTGATGTGACAAAGACGAAGAGGAAAGAGAAACATTAAAGTTATACACAAGAAACAGACAGTAAAAGAAGAGTGCTGCAGAGGACAAAAAGGATTCAGAGTCGAGTAGTAATTGAGAGGACAGGGAAGGGGACAGAGAGAGGTGAAGATAGCAGGATTAAGAGCGGTAGAAAGTGCCTTGTAATGCTGGACTGAGCAAGAGCTGAAGGCTTTCCAAGCCAGGCAGTTTGAGCCATCTGTAGCTTCAGTGAGACTACAGTACCTCATCACATCCTAACCTCTCAAAGATGAGTCATTTCTCAAGATTCCATGCCAACCAAGCAAGATGACAAACGTCACCCTTAGATAGACACAAGATCACGCGGAGCAATCACACATTTTGTTAATCCATTACAAATGCTGTAGTTTGTAGTACAGAGGCAAAAATTAAGAATTCTATAACCAGTTACTGTGGGACCAAAGAGAGGTTTCACTGTGCTTAGAAATGACATGAGTGGCAAATGGCAAAAAATAATGAAACCCAATCAGAGGAACTGATTATTTTATTTATTCCCATTATATCAGCACCCCGCCAACGGCCTAGAAGGTCAAGTTCATTTATTTAATTTCGCTTTCTGTATAACGCCAGATTACAACAGCAGTCATTTAAGGTTACCTTTCCTATCGAACAGGTTCTTTTCTTAACCAAACTATATATATATGTTATTTATCTTCTTTACATGACGACAGGTCATTTCTCCTCTGCTCTCTGTATAATGCACAGCAGCAGAGTTCCCCCTGATAAGCACACAGTCGCAAATACGTCGGTACTTAACATGTCAATTAAATGTCCACAGGCAAGTTTTGTCCTCCAAATTATTCGATCTACAACTTCCCTTTTTCTCTTCCGCTAACATATCCAATCTTGAACATGCTGATATATGATTCCCCCCAATGCTGTAAACCTAGAGGACTGTTAGTTATAGTCAAGTTATAGTCACTGCACAAAAAAAACAAGATCCACTACATATTTTCATACAGGAGATGGACGATTGACATACTCAACCCGTTTCAGTTGGTCCAATACCATTTAAAAGGACATGACATTAAATGAATTACTATCCATAGGAGGGTTATATCAAAGCGTTGGATGATGAGTGGTGATTAATCATCATTTCTTCAGCAAGTCACATTACTTTGTGGTCTCATACATTTTAAACAGCTCTGCCAAACACGGCGGTGATTGACAAAAAAATGGCTCCCTCAACAGAGAGCAAAGTTGGGATAATAATTTTGTGTCATCCAGCAGGTTGAGAGTGGCAAGTTGGAAATACTCTGCACCAAAGGCAGATGACGTGTCTTTGTGGAGACGCTGAAAGTTTTATTTGGTTTCACAATGACTATCAGTGTGTATTCTGTGCTGAAATTAAATGTATTATGTATTACATTATGTTGATGTTTGCCTTTTTTTTACTGTGGTGATTAATAGGGCTGGATTCCATTAGATACTCTTACTTTTATACGCAATGATACTGCCACTGCTGCCAAAGCCGAGATGGGAACAGTTTGTTTAAGCTGTTTATATGACTGCATAAATAGACAATTCCCTATTATAATCCTGTTTACACGACTATCCACCGAGAGCTGTTGGTTTTTTTTTCCTCCACAAAAGATAAACTGACTGCTCGCCCCTATCAAATGTAATCAAAACTATTACAATCATAAATCTGCTGCATAACATTATACTGCAATCCAACAATTAGAAATGCAATGCTAGTTTTCCTAGACCAGTTTAAAGGAAGGTGATGACTCATGCAGCTGCCCACCTAGGGTTATATGACGAGGATACAGAGATAAGACTGACAGGATCAAAATATTCCAAAATCATTCAGTAATGTGGAAAAAAGAGGGAACTTTTTAACCAACTTGAAATATCTAAATCTGATTTAGTTGGTTTGTAAAACTGGTTTATGTAAGGAAACTAGTATCAGTGCACAGTTATAGTAATTATTCCTGATCTGTCTGGTTCTGGATGTGACTGACTTATAATAATTCTATATAATCACTCGCTGACAACATGTAGGGTAATGTCTGATTTGAGTGTTTATGAAATTCATCAACAATCTGTATTGTACTGTTCACCACAATACAAGCTACTCTGAGAACCAAAAATACCCATGAATCTGCAGCGATTCTGAAGTGATTGTGCACAGTCTCGTAATTACACACAATAAATAAATATAAATAAATACACACAACCATTTGCTGCTCCATTCACAGGATTTGATTGGGGTATGAAAGAGCCACAAGAGGTTTTGGATCTAATTCCAAAGATGAGTCATGAAAGGATTGTCTTTTTTTTTTCTTTTTCTTGAGGGAGAAGCGATGAATATAGCCAGCAAAGTTATTAAAAGGTCAAAAGACGTTGCATGCCCCCTCTGTGTTGGAGAAAAAGAAAGCTAGATCCAGCGCTTCAGGGCAGAAGGAGAAGATGGAGCAGTAGAAATCATATGTGTATGTTGGCTACTCCCACCTGCCAATTAAAAAAAAGAAGCAGAAAACTGGAATAACAAGAATGAAATACTGTGGAGCACAGTGTGGGGTAGGGCAAATATCAGATAGTGGAAAGGAAAAAGCCTAGCTTGCTCCCTGCACTCTGACGAACCACCTGCTCCTGCCTGAATTAGCCCTTTCTTTACTGTTTGGACTCATCCAACTGAAACTCACTCCCCTAGCTGACAAATGGACTGAAGCCTCCTACTTCCATTTTTTAACACATTATAAAACCCCATGTTTAGTGAGCCACTGCTGTGACGGCTATTAATCTGACACCAAAAGACCCTACGAGCAGTTCCGGGCTTCCTGAGGGTAATATGAAGGGAGCCAAGAATAAAAACATTTCTGAAAACTCCCAAACTTCTGGATTCTTTGGCAAAGTGCTAAACTTGTAGGGGCATAATAAAGTCTATGGGGCATTCAGCTCAGAATTCAAAGATGTACACCATTACAGTTGAATCAAACCACTGGTTTGGTTGGACACACTATCTCCTGAGAGATACCAATTCGCTTCGTATGGGGAGATGTCCTTAAACGTTTCCCATTTGCCAACTAGGGATTCGTTTTCCATCTAATCACCACAGAGGCTTACATGGTCATGTCTGGAGACTCAATGGATAGGCTGCCAGCTTGAAATTTACAGCAACTAACTGTCCACAATTAAAATGCGGCAGGTTCTTATCAAAGACGACCGAAGTAGGATTGGAGGCTGGAGGGGCTGAAAAATGAGACAGGATAATGAATGTGAGGTGATGTCATCCAATTCAGCAAAAGAATAGAACGGGGAAGAAATAAACCTCTTTGATTTTAAAAGTCTTTAGGAAAAGAGGGTTATGCAAGGGCAAGAGGAAAGCATGCACAGATGGAAAGGCAGTTTAAAATCCTACAGTAATCCAAAGTACTTCAAAATGTGTTTATTACTTTGCATGTTTGCTTTATAGGAAAAAGGGGGTCTTTATCTTCTCCTTCTGTCAGAGCTTTTATTAATATCCTTTTGCATATTAACGCTGACTGCAAAACCACCCACCATTCTCTATTTGTTCATACTATTACAACAGGCAGCCGTTCCCCGCTGAGCTCATCGGTCATGTTTTTGTTCTGTAATTGTCAGGTGCTCAACACATAATTGTATCATGGAAAAACAGCCTCCAACCAAGAGTAAGCAAGACAAATCAATGCCTGTATAAATAGAGAAAAAGCTTGTAGTTTGGACTTCACAGACATTCTACACAACGATGATGCAAAATATGCATTCAATATAATATGATATATTATGTGCACGAATATATGTACTTTGTGTTGTTTTATAGTTTGGCCCAAACTATAAAGCAATTGAATCCTTAAAAATAGCAGCAGTAGTGCATCCTTATAATACCATATAATGAAGAATAGATCCCCTTTCATTGCAATCTGCCTATTACAGCCTTTAATATAAAACAGCACCTGTGTGATATTTGCACTTCCAACATTAAAGCCGTGCATTAATTCATCTGACATCTCATTGTTTGGGGAGTTAAATGCAAACCTTGACTTTAAACAAGGGAGGCAACTTATGCTTGGGCTTTGGGGGTCATGCATGAACAATGATGATATTACTCACACATCTGCTCGGCATGATAAGCTCTCTGTTAATGTCAACAGCAGATGTCTATTTTCTTATAAGACCTTGTTAAAATTTCAGACATTGCAGTTTCAGCATCTTTAGGAAAAGAAAGGCAGAATTAAGGCTGTAAAAAATTGGTAAATTATTAAAGTAGCACTCACACATTCAGCTACTGAAACACAAAAGGCATTGATATACTGACTTTCGCTTGCAACCAAGAACACTGGATTCTACTTATACTGGAATTTGATGCTGCTACATTGTGTTGAGACCAAAACGGTTATAAAAACATAGCATACTTTTAGCATCTTGTCCTGTCTGCAGGTGCTATCAGTGACCTAAACCAGACTTTATATACATTTCAGATGGTGAGAACGTGTGTAACACGCAAAATCTCTGGTCTGTGTCAGATTTGTAAAAGGACAACTCAATACCAGGTAATACCTGAGTCTTTCTATCAAAGCCCAAATAGGTCATACTTTGCCTTCTTTTTCCTGCCATGAAATATTTGCAATATTGCTAAAATATGATACAGTTATACTGCATTTTGTTGATAATGATAAGTAGGCGATAGTGGCAACATGTGAAACCTTCAGTTTATGTGCCAAAGTGTGCTACTTAATAATAAGATAATAAGAAGAAGAAGAAGAAGAAGAAGAAGAAATAATAATAATAGTTTGAAACCATCGATCGTAACTGCTTGAACTGGCAATGTGATGTAACTATAGACACCTTGCTTGGTTTAGTCCTGTCATGGACAAGTGACTGCATTCACTCTCACTGCATATATGCTACATGATGTAGTGAATGCGTGCACTGTTTTTTGCACATGCTCAACAATGTTAGCTTGCAAATTGTTAAAACAACAATGAAGATATTACTGTAGATTTAAGAAAAATATCTATATAATATGATGAGATACTATAAAAAATGTGAAAAACGTCACTAAAAACACTGTCATGTCGGAGTTTCATGTCTTTCACATCTTTGAAAAAAAACATCCACCTAAAATATACCATATTAATATTCTAGCCACATTTGAGCACTGATAAACTGAAAAACAAAACCAAGACAAGGGATCTGTGAGAGAGTATGAAGCAGATGGCCGTGATCTCACATGAGCCTAACCACCCTCAGAGCTGAGGGCAAATCAGGACAGGTAGGCATGTGCTTGTGTTTTAAGCTGTTTTAAGCTGGAATTACACAGGCCTGCATACAAGGATATCTGCTACTTTCATAATACAGTGCCCTTGAAAACACGGTGTCAGTGTATAACTTTCATCTTCTCAGTTTCCATACCTTAGCATTTTTTGGTAATTGTGCAATGCATGGACCTCAGAATCAGTCTGCTCTTCTCAGAAAATCTGCAATGCTGTGAAAAAGTATTTGCCCCCTACCTGATGATGTTTTGGGTTTTTTTGCATATTTGTCACATTTAAGTGATTCAGCTTATCATACATATTTTAATATTACACAATGACAACCCAAGCAAATGTAAAATGCAGTTTTTAAATGATGACTTAGTTTATTAAAGGGGAAAAAGCTGTCCAAATCTGTATCGCCCTATGTGAAAAAGCACTGCTGGTGTGTTTTCGATCATTGTCCTGCTGGATAACCCAAGTGTGCATGAACTTGAGCTCACAAACTGATGGCCAGACATTCTCCTTCAGGATTTTCTAGTCGAGCACGTAATTCATGATTTCATATGGCAAGTAGTCCAGGTCCTAAAGCTGCAAAGCAGTCTCAGACCATCACACCATCACCACCATGTTTGACTGTTGATATGATGTTATTTTTATAAAAGGCTGTGTTAGTTTTATGCCACATGTAACACACCTTACCAAAAGTAAATTTTTTGTCTCATCAGTCCAATAGCATTTTTCACTTAAATGAAATCATTAAAAAACCACATATTATACTTACTCGGGTTATTTTTGTGTAATAACAAAATATGTTTGATGATCCAAAAAAAAAAAAAAAACAAATCTGAAAATACTTTTTCACAGCACTGTATGTCTATAACATCCAGCTTGAGATGAGGGGATTTAAATGAAGATGGGCAAAAGAACCAAGTGGGATTCTTTAGTTAATCCTACTCCCCTGCTCAAACAAATATCTCATCAAATCCTTCGACTCTGAAATATGGTCAAAAGCCAAGGATAATGAGAACTGGAACGTATGGGAAGATCATCTGCAAAGGAGAAAGGAACCTCCCATCTGCTTTCCCCTTTTTATCCATGAATCATCCTTGTCCCTCTGTCAGCATGTTTTCATCAGACATGAGTCGTTTGTCTCATGCATTCCGGCCTGAGGGTGTATTCACACATAAAGACCTTTCATGAATCTGTAGTTATGGGGGTGTGTTTTGTTTAAAACATGATTTACATACTCTGCTTTCTGTTTTCTGACATATCTGCCACTGCCAGGCACACAAATAATAGTGAATATTTGTTTCCCTTTGTCCTTATAGACATAGAAGAGAACTGGGAAGCTGGCAACTGCGACTTTTCCTCCATTTTGTATCAAATTCCTTCACGTTGTGGAGTGGAGAGGTAAACAACTTAGTACTTTGGTTTTCACTGGAATCAAAACGATCATGATTGGTTCTTGTTAGGTTATTTCCACACAGCATTCAATAGGTTATTTTATTTTTTTGTATAGTTGGGTGATTTTTGAATCTGCCAACGGGCTGCAAAATGAACACCAGCCACCACTCTCTATATCTGTGAACAACACATAGGTGTGGTGAATTAAACTTGTAAACTTGTAATGTAAACTGGACATATGTTTTCAGCATAAATGTCATTAGCTGGAAGGTTGTCAAATGTCATCTGTCACAAGGCGAGCGCATTCAAATCACAGGTTAATTTAGTTTTATTGTCCTCATGAGACTCATCAAGCTGTGATACCTATTAACCTTCATTATTTGTGTCATGTGCACAAACACATAATAGACAAAAATATGTTTTGTGCCCCTTTTGGTCCTTGAAGTGACAGGTGTGATGACACTGCAGTAAAAAGAATTCCAGTGAGACTAAAGCAGCTAAATTAAAGCAATACAAAAAGACAAAAAGGACAGTCTGGACAGACGGGGACAAAACTGCGTATGTGTGTGTTTGTGTTTGGACGTGTGTACGCTGGGTTGGGGGGGAGTTACACCTTCCTGACCTGCTTTTCTCCTTCAGGGGTCATGCACAAGCCTGCCACAATGCTATCAGCTGTCCCTTAAGGTGCCTGCTGAGGTCTACTGAGATATAAGGTGATATATAGCTTTGATATAGCCTGTAATTACTGGCCGTGAAGGCCACACCGCCTTGGGGAGAGGAAAAGGGGAGCACAAAAAAAGGGAGGAGAGAGACACAGGAGCGCTGATGAGAAAAGGGTCACTGTTGTTTGATAGCACAAGTGTCTGGCCCCTCCAGTGATTTCGCACAGTGGCAAGTGGTACTAGATCCATACATATGTGGAGAGAGGCAGAGTCAACAGACACCCAAACACTAAGCTCCAAAAATATCCCACAAGAGAATAGCAGTGATTGCAGAAATCAGACTGCAGTGTGTTTGTACACGCTATGCAAATTGCCTGAAATTGTGCTAAATTAATCCTGGATATCATGTTTCTATTACAGCTTCATTAGCCTCTGTCTCGCCTGGAACACTGCACCACCTATAGGTGACATGTTTATCCAAAAGCTGTGGATTCTGCACGGCCGTGATGTTCACAGCACAAAGCGAGGGATGGCTAATGAAAGAGACCTATTCATTTTATCCTGCCACAGCATGGTGCGAGACAGCCTTTTACAGCCTGAGATGCATTACAGCACTCACAAGCTCAGTGGCGCGCTATCATTCAGGTACAGGGTGCTATTAACTCTCGCTTAAAAGACTGTTATGGAACCAAACACCTCACCAGAGTAGTCCAGTATACACCTTTAAAAGTGGGCTAAACTGGAACAGATAGCGCCTGGGTTTGATAGCTGAATATTAATGGAGTGCTGTTAGTGGTGGTGGACCTGTGGGACTGAGCTGGCTAAATGTGTATTGACAACTAGCGAGAGTTGGTGACATGGCTGGGCATTGGCCACAAGCTTGGCACACAGACTAAGCCGCCAGCAGCGCGTCTCATCTTCAGACAGCATGTGAATGCTAACTACCAACTGCTTGCTTTACTGGTGCCAGCAGGAGAGGCAGGTGATACACAGGATAGAGGGCAGAGGCCCACAAGATGAAAAACAGTGGTTTCAGAAGAATCCTATAATAATATTTTAAGCAGATTATGATAAAGATCAGATTACTACATCGTAACCAGCAACCACTGTTTTTTAATACACTGAATCATAGTTTGATGAGATTAGACCAGAATCAGTAGGTTTGTTTAATATCTTATGACAAAATATTAATATTTATATATATATGTCACCTAAAAAGTAATTATAATACACAAATGACAAGGATGACATGTATTTAGGAAAAGGTGAGCTTTAAAATAAGTAGTAACAAGTTTCTTTTGCAACCGTGGCATCTCGTTTAGTGCAAATTATGCTGATGTTATAAAAAAAAAAAACTAAAAAAAAACCTGGCTATATGCATTTTTTCCCCATAACCATTGAGTCTGAGTCTCACAAATGTTCTTCTTTGTGATTCAAATCCAGCCTTCCTTTGTCCAGTGCCTGTGTTCTTTCTATTGGCCGGTCTTTTCTTTGCAGGTCTGAATCAAAGGCCAGCATCTCGGAGTCGCCTCTTCACTGTTGACACTGAGACTGGTCTTTTGTGCGGACTGTTTAATGAAGCTGAGAGTTAAGGACCTCTGATGGGTTTGTTTCTCAAACTAGACACTCCAATGTATTTGTCCTCCTTCTCTTCTGGCCGTCTTGAGGCTGTAATGAAAACACGACCGCTGACGCTCCAGATAATCAGTTAGTCTAAAGAAAGCCAGTTTTATCGCTTCTTCAATCAGCACAACGGTTTTCAGTTGTGCTAACATAGTTGCGATTGGCCTTTGAAGTTGATGAACTCAACACAATGCGCCATTGAAACACTAATGTTGCTAATGCCGACGATGGGCTTTTGTATGTCTGTATAGGTATTCCATAAAAATATCTGATACAATCGTCATTTACAACATTAACCATGTCTACAATGTATTTTTGCTCCATTCGTTGGTATTAGAATGGAAAAAATAACTGCTGTTTTTCAAAAACAAGGATATTTCTAAGTGCCTTAAAAAGACACTATTGATTAAGGCTGTTGCGTCTACACACAAACAGAGGGATGGCTCGTAGCAGTGCAGTATTTATGCCCATCAATGAATACATCCATTTTCTGTCTACCTTTTGTTTCCTGTATTCTACACATATCCTTCCAGACATTGGCCAAGTAATCACACAACTCGTGGAAACAGCAATTATTGGGGAAATCTGGTTACTGCGAACCGTGTAAATACTTTAATCACACAATTACACTGTTTGGGTTGTTTCCAGTGATTGGGTTATAGTGTGCATGTAAACATACTGATGATGAATAGAGGGCAGAAGAGATTAGATGAGGGAGAAAATTCCAGCTGAAATATAAATTAAAGAGTGCAATTGCATCACGGCCGATATCGACTCGTCGGAGATTATAATGCAGGCAAGCTGTTGAAGAAAAACATCATCAGTGGTGATGCATTTAACAATCTAAAAATCTGATCAAAGTGAATTAATGATCATTTAAAAAGCAACACTGTAAATTATCTTTGACTTATGTTCAAGATTATCTCCAAAAAATACAACAAAACAAACAAACAAAAAGATTTTTGTGCCTTGGCTTCAGCCTTTGACCTGCTTGTTTCTGTTTTGCGGATCATTTTCTTTTTAACCCTAATGAGCTTTGTCGAAGATGCCTAGCAACGGCTCTGAAAGCTCAACAATGAAATAGTCAAAGGTGGTATCTTATTTGCTGTGCTAATCTCTGCATGCTAATGCGTAGCTGCGTTGCTAAAGCCACAAATACGGCCTCTCACCCCGCTCCTCCCTAACCATCCATTCTCAATTTACACCACCCACAACTTTCACCCACTTAGCACCTTTCTTTCCCAGCAGAAGGCCCTCTGCCTCTGAATCAGGTGGTAGTTACCATTTAGCAATGAGATGCTAAACAGATTTTGCCTGGTACTTTATGTTTTGTGTTCTTGACAGTAACAGGGCCCGTTGATTCATTCCTGTAGGGATTTTTAGTCTGAGTGGGCGGCTGGAGAAAAATGGAGCTACAGGGTGCATCAATTATCTGACAACTTGCTTCAAACTACCTCTTTTTTTACCATCAGCTCTTTTCACACAGCTGATTATCTGAACTCTGTGGTACCAAAGTAAAGAAAAACCAAGAGCAATTGTTTGATAAAGCCCAAAGGTCTATTCATATTCTCTAAGGGGTACATCCAAAGTGCAACTGAAGCTTAGGAAATAAAAAGAAACGGACATATGTTAAGCTTTGGAAATAAAAACAGGTGGAGAAATGTTAATGCTGAGTAGCAATTTTGCTAAAGTTAGTTCTTCTGAGGTTTCTCTTGCTTCTTGTGTTTTGACCTCACAGGCAAGAGTAACCGCGCTTAGAATGATCCAGCTCTCTAAGTGCAGCAATAAGTCAACAGAAGAGCTCAGATGGACTGTACATATATTCACTCCACACCCCCTCTGAGATATATATTTTCCTGAACCCAGACTACTTGGTTAAAACAAAAACTTGTATCATCAAAGTATCATAATGGCAATCAATTACACTGCAAAAGCCAAAGTATAGTAAGAATACAGTCTGTTTAACTTGACAAATAGGACTCTGTGTCTTACTCTGAAAACAAGGCTTACATCTGGCAGCAAAGCTCACCAAGCATGTTTTTATTACGACACATAACTCATAATGTATTCATATACAGGTATACATTAGCAGACGGGTATGTTGAGGTTTACCATACCTGCTGTATTAACTGGGATTCAAGACCCAATTCATACACAACTGCAATATTCTGCAAAATGAGGAGGATTAATAACGTACTATTCCATGTGCAAAAATATTGTATTACAATGGACCACAGGTGTGAATTACAGCATCTCTCATTAATTGAAGATCTTCTGATTGTATTTATTTAAAAGCATAAAGCAACATTTGCCCGTGAATGCAGCTGACTGTGTGTAATATTCATGCATGCAAATATTCATATTAATATTCTCAGTGAGAGCCCAAACAACCCCACAGTATTATCATTTGTTGTCATTGTCAAAAGAGCCTTGACATGAAAAAATAGGAAATACCTGTTATTGATACATCAACCCTATGTGTTACAGAAAAATACTGTAAATTGTGTGTTTAAATCATTAATGTACATAAGTATATTGAAGCCAAACTGACATTTTAAACATCCTATAGTTTGTCAGTGTGGCTAAAGGAAGCTGCAGCTTGTTGTATTAACTGTATGTTTTTCCCTATTTTTTAACGTCCCTTTTTAAAATAATGATTTTTGCAGTTCACCTCTAGCCACAACCAGTCCATGGTCAAATAACAAATCTGCCAAAATGTGTCTTTACCTTTGAGACATGATCTTGTAGGCATCTGGCAGGTAACATCTCGTGTTCTCCATCTGTGCTGGATCCGCGTCACAGATCTTGTCATCGGTGCGACCATAGTTGGCACTCTCGATCATGATGACGTCAGTGCCTGGGCAGCGAAGCTCGATGGGATAGCTCTCGCAAGATAGCTCCCTCCTCACCACCGCCATGGGGATGGGTGCTCGACTGAAGGCTGCAAAGCAAGAAATAGGTAAATAAATAAAATGTAGGTATTTTTATTCCTTGCTTTTATCTGTTGGTTAAAGATTTCCTGCACTCAAGCTTCGCCCTGGAGTTGGGTTAGGATAATGCTGCGGAAAAAATACAAGAAAAGATGGGAGGACCCTGAAAGCAAAGGTGTGACATTGAGACATATGAGAAGAGGTTGTTCACCCTGATGTAGTGAGTGTGAGCAAAAAGGTAGCTGCTTGTTTGGAGTGGGAGGATGAGCAATACCACAGGGGCCCCTAAGAGGCCAAGAGTTGTGGAAACAGAATGTAAGATTGACACAGATCAAACATAAAGAAATCGTGTTTGCAGAGTGAAAAATAAACATTCATTACACGGGCATGCAGCTGATAAATTAGAGAGAGTAGAGTGTGTCCCATGTAAATTTCCCTCCAGACTACAAATTTGCAAATTATAATTTTTCCTTCTTTGTATTTTAAAGTGACACAGTGCACTTCAGTGGAGCTGCATGCGGGCAGGAGGCATAGGGTCAAAAGGTGCATGTTGCCTCAAGCAAAAGCAGAGAGTGTGTTTGGCTAAAATCTGCTGTTTACTGCAGAGACAAAATGGCCAGGAGGGCTACTGAGACCAAGCGGCGGCAGTCCGGAGGTTGCCATTTTCCCTCTCCTTGACACAGGCTCACACACACACACACACACACATCTGTGGAGGCTCACATTCACGCACGACCAGGCATGTGCACAACAGACTGGAGGAGTTCTGTGTTTACAGCAAGAATAAAAAATGAGTGAGAAACGTAAACATTGGACTGAGTGACTGTTGGAGGACTGTGGCAGTTATAGATTTTTATAAACATCCGTTCAGACAAGTGTCTGAGCTGCATGAGCCACCACTACATCAGGGACCGAGACACAGTGAGAATATACCAGCAAATGAAAGTGAGAGTATGTCATGTCACTTGGTCTCAATATCACCATCGTCACTTTTACTTTGGTAACAGTAAATAACAATTTTTAAATAAATCAAATTGAACAATAAAGGTATGACATTTACTTATAATACTCATAGGGATTGATATTTCACAAACAAATTAATATTTTCACGACCAAGGTCCGTTTAGTAGTTGTTCTGGAGCTTCACCAGCAGATGAAGGTGTCCCACAATGCCAAAATTGGCCCTGGGGGACAGACAGGGGAGGGACACCCCTCTCTCGTTTTGGCAAATTTGAGTCAATTTGTGATAATTTTACATCTGTTTTTAAATGTTTTTTTTTTTTCCGAACAGGAAATTGGAACAATAAGAACTTCAGAGGCTTCGGTTCATAGGTCCCCTATTGCAATAGGATTGTTTAGTACTCCATGTCCATGATTCCAAGATCGTGTTTCAGAAAAGCTACTATAAAAATAATTAATACTGTATTAACATATGTGAGTGGGGGAGTTGTCAACCACATTTAAACGAACTGACGTCATTCTGACTTTATTTTGAAACCGGACCCTGACAAATCCAGGAACGCACCAAAAATAAAAGCTAGTTTTCCCTTGAGTTAAAAAAAAAACTTTATCTTTATTTAACACATAAAAATACATTTGAAAAACACATTTATGGTTTGTATCATTTCATTTGCACATTTTAGGATGAGCACATAATGGCAAATGCTTTGACTGAAATGCACCTTGGTCAAGTGTGCAATTTGATGTCATTACCTTCTTCTCTACCGTGTAGTTACACAGTGTTAGATGATTGGTGATTGGAAAAATTGCCTGTTTCCTGTAATGACTTTTTTTTTTCCCTAACAGGTGTTACATTTAAATTTGTCTAACATAAACACTCCCTGGCATATTTTTATTGCTATGGTTCATCTCAGGCACTTGTGGCTAACTATCTTAAAACCACTTGGCGCACCTGACAGTGATTAGTTGTTAATTTGTTCTCATTTTTGGCGTGTTAAAGGTGGAACACCAAAAACAACACTATGTGTAGGAATTTACTTGCTCTATGGAGCGTTTTAGCATCTTTAGGCTTACTGTGGTTTTACCGCCTGTAGTTTTTGTCTTTCGTGTGTCCCACCCACACTTTTCACCATTGTTTCCAACAACAAGCTTCTCAAAACAACATTTTTCTATCTGCCAAATACGCGATGGCACACCATCATTGTAGTGGATAGATGGCCCGTTGCTGGCCTAGATATTCTTCTGGCAGTTTGATTTTTTTGTTGTTGTTTAAGCTTGAATGGAGGAAAAAAAAAAAAACAGACCTAAAGGAGTTGAATGTGTAATTTATACTAACTTAGTGGCAAAAAAAACTAAACAAAAACAAAACACAACTTTGAATAAATCTTAGGTTCTAGAACACAGTTCAACCAAGTCCATGGACACAAATGACAAAGCCTGATCTAATCAACACCAATTATACTGTGAAAGAATGTGTACTGCGGCAGATGGAAGAAAAAAGCAACATTCAATTGCGTTCAAGTCTGAACAAAGAGGCGAGCAACCACAAAAATTGAATTAATTATTGGTTGTTTTGACTGGAAGTTAACCCAACTCCATTTCATGCTATAGCGCCTCAAGTGGCAGCGTTCAAACTGCACTTGCATCACATTAGGTGATGCACATTACGAGATTTGCCTACATGCACAGACCAGGTTTGGGGCTAATGTTGCTCGACCATTATGTTCACTAAGTACTGCTTCTTGCAAAGAAAAAAACAAAACAAAAAATGGTTTAGGCCAGTTATAATAGTTTCTGTAATTATTTGCTTGATTTTCCCATTTCAATGTGAAGGTGAGTTAGAGCATGTATAGGTATAATGAACTTTTGTAGTTGTACAGAAGACTTTTGCAAATATAAAGTGTTCAATGTCATGCAGACATTTTTGCAATATTATATAAACTCAGCCACTTTCTTTTTTTTTTTTTTCAAAAAGTCATTCAGGCACCAATTTTAATTATTACCTGAAAATAAACAAAATACTTTCTAGAAAAGACAAAGCCCTTCATTATCGTGTCATTTCATTTTGTCTCATAACCTATTCAAACACAACACAATAAAGCGCACTTGCCACTGAAACATCACAGTTTGGAATAATTGTACTCCATTTGGTGATGAAAGCCATCAATTATCCTCCTCTTAATGGTAAGATTTATTCCGCCCCCTGAAGAGTATTGGTCTGGTTCACGCCAAACTTTTTTGAAACTGACAACAGCAGAGAAAAAGGAAACATAGGTTGACTTTGTCAGACACACTTAGATGAGTGAAAAAGAGTAATTGAGTCTGAATAGAAAAGTGCAATTTCTAATGATTCTCTGGCCTCGGTTGTTTTCTTTAAGAGCCACAATCTAACACAGAAAAACACAAAAAATATTTATTACAATCCTATATTCTAAGATTTGATCTCTATGATTTGCCATTAAACAAAAACAACACACTAATTTTCTTAAACCTTGTAACTCTCATGTCAGCAGTGAGCACAAAGCCGTCAACATGGACACCAGCAATCCTCTAATGTAAGCAAGCAAATGTATGCCAGTGATGTCTCGGATTACCCGGCTAGTCAACAACTATAGTGTAATTACATTTGTGCCCGGAGGCGGTGATTGATGGGGCTCATATTCCTCGGGTGCCAGAGACAGCGTCTTGGCCGTCTTGCACGTATCACTGTCTACCTGCACACATCACTGACAGAGCTATCGAAAATCAAAATAGTCTGATTGAAAGTCCATCCTCTTACTAAGTTCACATGATCTATTTGCTTCATCTCACTTCCTTCCTTCCTTTTCAGCTAATACTTTAGAGGAGTATTTATATGCAGTGCATATCTCTTTTTTCCCCACTGCAGATCCTCCCTGGATAATTCTTCTGACAAGCGCATTGCTGAATATGTAAAAAAAAAAAAAAAATAGTAGTTTGGGGAAAGCAAAGTGTAAGGGTCATGTTGGATGCTTTCATTACTTTCACACCACAGAGCAGCGTTCTTAATCATGACGCTTACAAATGACATAACTCACAAATGAATATTTCAGAAAATGCAATTACTCACCAAAAAGGGCAGCAGAAAGGTCAGAGACAAAAATGGTCATTTGGAAAATGTCGCTCCCCCGCAGAGCTTTTTAAAATCACTCCGATGGGCAAATGCTTTGGAGTTTTGATTGCGGGTTCGTTAATAGTGATACCGAGTATGAAGAGAGATTTTGTTCTGTTTAAAAGCCCAGCTTATCCTTGGGTCACTGACATGGAGCACAGACCACATTACGTTCTCCGAACCACCAGGCACTGAAGTGCAGACGGAGCACGGTAACAATGACATTTAAAAGTCATTAGTAACAACACAGGGGCCTTGGGATGGGCCTGGATTTCATTTATTCTCCCAAGAAAATGTGACAGGGAAAAGAAGTTAAGGTCAAACAGCACATACAATTACGATGAGTCCAACTAAATGAGAAACCATCACCTGCAGTGGACATGTGACAGCTCTCAATAAGAAAAACATGGTTTTGGGCATTTTCCGATTTCTGTTTAAGTGTGTAGATTCAGACACCGGGGATGTCCCGATACCACTTTATTCCTGACTGAGTACAAGTACTTACATCTGAGTACTTGCCAATACAGAGTATAGATATGTACTTAATAGTACTGCACTTATAGCAGCTTTTTATAATATATAGTATAAAATAGTATTTTTGTACAAAATAAAATCTTTTAAGCCTTTTTTTGGGATGCCTTCTTCCAATACCAGCGTCACTCTCTATTCGTATTATCATGGGCTTTTTGTGTTGTCTGTTAACACATGGGTAAACCTACTGAAGTTGTATTGACCTTGTTTTAAAGTTCTATCTACATCTTTATCATTTTATCGTCCAGTCCTACCAATGCATTACACGGTGCTTTTGTAATTTGAACCTCCCTAAGGCTGTCTCTGGACATTTTCTCTTGCTTCTCTTGATGCAGTGTTGGTTGCTGCTGCTGGCATTAGCAAACCGGTTGTACTGTTTGTTATGCTGACACTTATCCTAAAGTACATCCACCAGGTTGACATTTCTCCACCTTCGCCTACCTGCTCACCCAACACCAGATCAACATTTTGCCGTAAAGCGGTAACAGGTGTGCTAGCTGAGAAATACCGGCATACCGGAGGAAGGACCTGACCTGATACTGTATCGGTTTCAGGACGTCCCGATGAGACGACAAATAATATAAAATAATAAGGAGCTGGGCTAAATGCCAGATAGTTTCCAACTTAGAATAAAATGAATAAAAAATGTGTACAATATTTTATTCTGTAAAAAAAAGTTTTTTTTTCTGTAGTAGATAATACAAACTGAAAAATGTATGTGGTTGTGTGTGTATGTGTTGGAAAGAGAGAGCAAGTGATAGAGATAGAGAGACGGGGGGGGTTGCATTCAAATGAACTCCAAATGAATTAATGTAAGACAGATAGAAGAGAAGAGGAGAAAAGAGAGCTGATTCATCAGATCAAATGTCTCTTTTTCTACTGCGAATCACTGCATGGGCACAGCCCCCAGAGCTAGTGATTAATTAGCACATTAATCTGTATACTGCTATTTGATTAGACCGATGGGAGTATGTCACACCCACTTCCTACTTCACAACAAATGACATTTTCTGGGGTGGGAGGAGAATAAAATCAGTCACTTGCAATGAAGGGGAAGAGTTCCTTGAATCGCAGCTCAGAAAAACATATAGCATTTTCAATAATGCATGCAAGGTTATTTATCTTAAAGCGAGAAACAGTTTAGGAAAATTCTTCTACCAAGTAAGCACGTTTACATATGGCCTAAGGCAAACAAAATCTCAAAGGCTCTTTTACACAGAGTACAAAATTAACCAAGAACTTAACTGTCAAAGATTGTCGAACATTCAAGACTACATTCGTGCACATGAGAAGAATTTGAGTCTCAGAATGGGTGCAATCGGTCTTACGCTGCCAAGGTGGTCAGACAACTTCAGAGAGTTTCGGCTGAATGACAGATAGCACCTCTCTAATGATGAATTTATGGGTCGACAACCAAAACGATTGTGACAAACTTCTCAAATTGACTTGATGGCATTTGACACTTTGACCAATGATGCTGCTAAGCGCAATTAGCATTACTCATTGTGACAGGACCCAGATATCCATTCAACATGAATGAACAAGCCATTTGTTTTGCTTCTCCTTCCATTCGCTGGCACACATTTGAGCACATTAATTGGCAACACACCACGCACTTGCAAATTCCAGCAGAGGGGAAAGACTGATGGAGCTTTTTTGCAGGGCGGCAACGCACAAATGTTAGTTTCAAACTGTCAGTCAGACTACCCATGATGCCTGGAGGGAAATTAGCTCTTCGATGTTAACAAATTAGCTGAAAGCAAGGACCTAATACTGTGCAATTGTAATAAACTGCTGCAACTTACTGGATCCTCCTCCTCACGTGGCGAAAATATATTTATTATGAGAAGCCACGTGCAGCTTCTGCGGAATGAAATCAAAAAGATAGCAGTCATTACACCGTAGTGGTGTGTGCTTTCATTTCTTTCCTTTTTGTGACGACGTATTGACACAGGGAAAGTTCATAAATTGGTCACTAGTGGAGGGAAATCTGCAGAGCACAGCAACTTCCTTTCCTCCCCCTGATATACTTGCAGCAGACAGTAACCGTATATTTGCGTACATACAAGTAACAAACACAAGTACTTTGCCATCACTCCATAAACGCTTGATTCACATACTCAAAACAAGGGGTGAAGTGTCTTTCCATCCAACAAGCACTTCTATTTAATTAATCAGTGCTCCAATTTATTAAGTGCACAGCCGTTGTAAGAAGAAAAAAAAAAAAAAAAAGAGGAACCAGGAAGCAACTTTCCCTACAAGGTCTTATGTTAAAATCCACTTCAGTGTGAAAATTACAACATTAGTTTGTTAGGTTAAATCCCCTCCGGCTTAGGAGAAATCACCAATTGATTACAGTGCTGTTTAAGCAGTTTGTTGTTATTTGGATTAGCTGCGTTGTTTTAACATTCATAATCGTCTGTATTGTTTCAAAACTATTTCAACTGCTTTTTTAGTCTAATGCTAAATGTGAGCAGATTTTGTTCACTTCCCAGTTTTCCTTTGCTAAGTATAAACAGAGCAGGGATGTGTGTCCTGCTTCCTATCAGGGAAGTGCTGTTTTGTCAGACGGTCCAAGCCGGAGGTGAATCTGGGAGCAGGCAGATGCCGTTGCTGCTGCTCCTGACAGTGATCTGGGTTTTGTTCAGCTCCCGTCATGTCTGACATCGTTTCGCTATTTCCTCTCCTTTCATTCTCTTGTCCCTCCTCCCGTTTCATTCCCGAAACCCACCCACATAAGCTGGCATCACTCAGGGGAACATCCAGCCAAACCAATGCACTTCGGCCCACACCTACTGAACCTGCCTCCTAGGCTAAAATGAACACAGCCCCCGTCACACAAACACATACGATACACGCCAACACACACACAACTCCCAGAGCAAGCATGACTCAACACGGCCACAGCTTAACACGTGCCCCGATAGTAATTGAGGTCAAAGGAAAGAAACAACAGGCAGATTTTTGTCTCTTGTGAAGGGAAAGAAGTCTTTTCCTCTCTCTTCCTTTAGCACATTCATCAGTTAGAATTGCCCAACAGCACACTGGAGGCAAGAGCTTGGCTAAGTTTAGCATTGTGAGCTGAGACAAACTGCGGTGCAATCTCGCTAATCTGAACGTCTCAGGAAATGGAGGTTGTTCACACAAGGAAAACAGTGAAGTACAAGGGGGCCAGGAAATCAATATGTAACAAAAAAAAGATGCATACTTTCTACAACATCCTGAGGGAGCTATTTTGGTGATAGCGGATTGTTACTTTTGTAGATGTGATATTCATGTAGGAGAGGAGATGCAGTAGAGATACAGTATAGAGATAAAATTGAAATAAATAACTATTCTAAAACACTTCCATCTACCACAAGTCTCCTGAGGGATGAGTCTTTCTAACAGTATTGCAGTCACCTTTGTATTTTTATACTGAACAAAAGAAACCGTGATGTTATTAAAATTTATCTTGTTAACCCGTGGCACAAGATTGAATCATTGTTAGTAATATTTTGTGCCCACATCCCTGTGAGACCAGTTGACCTCGTAAAATAAAATAAAGCCATGTTTTTTTTCTTGTTTACTGTAGTACAGTTAATTTTTAAAAGTACTGTGTATAGTAGTACCTGTATAGCAACTACTGTCAATCAGAAGTGGAAAGTAACTGATTGCATTTACTCAAGTACTGTACTTATGGACAAGAGGTAGTTATCCTTTACTTGAGTATTTTATGCTACTTTTACTCCAATTCATTTGAGAGAGAAATACTTATCTGATACAGGCAGGTACTAGTAACCTTACATATTCTCTCACAACAAAATCTAATAAACTGATATATACTGTGTATAATAACATATTATTATGGATTACAAATCTGTCAGTAGATAAAGTGGTTAAAACCTTTCAAAAACCATGCTGTGTGCATGTTTATGTATATCTCGCACAACTTGAAGAAGCATCATTCATGTGAACATTTCATTAATTGCCATAGCAACCCGGAGTATTAAAGTGCCGTGGTCCTTTCACACGAGATGCTACACAATCCAATGACAGAACCTAGAAAATGTGTTATGTTCTAATGAATAGGAAACCAGGCAATATCACTGAATGAGTCCCTCGGGCTCCACTCATTACAGTTGCATTAAAAGTGCATCTTTGAATAGAGCTGAACGTCATCACAAAAACACTGGTCACCAGGATAACACCATGCCACAACAACTGTCACAACCACCGTGATATTGACTTTTTTTGCTTTGGCACAATGTGATTTTTTATATTTGTTGATCACAGAGATAGTAAAAATGCATTTAATCCAAGATGGCCCCAATCAGTTGACAAGAGTAAAATGAACTCAACATCGCATCAATTGTACAAGCAACAGCCTGGAATTTGTTAGCGACTGATAACGACACCAAATACATTTTTCAACTGAAATCTTGCAGTAACAGGAGGCGAGATGGTAACAGGATTTACATAAAAAAGCATATTTGTTGTTGATGAAAGCTTGAGATAAAATTTTCTGTTGTATTTGTCGTGAAGGCTGTATGAAAAATTTAGCCTTGTTTGGAATTGGGGACTGTGGGAAGGTGGGATGAGTATTTTCCATTTCATTTTCATGTTCATTTCTCGCCATTCAAAGACAAAATCTGGAAACAGAAGCTTTCACTGTGTCCTTGTATGAACTTGTTTGCATTCAATTTTATCAAAAGTATCCTTGCACAAGCACCATATCCATGAATTACATTGTAGAGATTTGTTCTCTGCAGCAGAGCATGTTGGGAAATAAACCCAATCCAATTCTCTCTCCCTCCCTCTCCCCCCCCTCTCTCTCTCGCTCTCTCATGAACTGCAGTGTAATATCCGAGGGGCAAAAAGCATGAATTAATACCAATTAAAGCTTGGTGCTATAATGTTTACTTACATAATGAAGAATTAGAAATTATTTAAATGACAAAATTAAAATGTGATTTCATGCATATTCATCTGTTGTGTTTTAGCTTAACAAAGACGCTTCATATTGTTAAAAATTTTCATGTACTTTCTGACATGATAATCACTGCCTGTGAGTCTGTGTAGAACAGAACTCCTAACTGTGAGATATTGCAAGTACTCCTGATATTTTCACACGAGAACTGGGTGATAAAACTTAGTTTAAGCTTTACACATGCACGTCAAATCCCTAAGAGGTATGATTCAAAGGTATTTGAGTTCATATAGATAATTGAAAATTGAAGTGCAGCAGTGGTTAAAGGGGATTTGACCTATATAATGTAAGAATCCAAAGTGTGGTGCAATCTGATGTGCCGGATGGCATCAGCCGATTAAAGGTTTGTTCATTTGTACATGTGAGTGTGTGTGTGGATGCCCACTCTAATACATTATTCATTGGGTGGGGGCGTTTCTCCCTAGGGAATGCTTCTATCTGGTGCATAAACCCACGTGTACAGAACCTGCCACAGTTCAACTTTTAAATTAGACCCCCTGCTTGTGTTTCATTTCTTACTCCCTGAGCTACAACATCTCTGGCAGGGTGTGGACCTGATTCAGTTTAAACATTTAGTATGAACAAACTGCCATAGACGGGACTGGACTGCGAAAGAGACAGTGCTGCAAAAGCAGTGTTGGAATTTGTAATGTGTAACATGCTGGAGACGAAACACTAGTCTCAACCACCCACATAGTGAGACGTAATCTCATTCACATGTAAGCAATCAAGGCAATATCACTGAAATTAGCCTAGGTGGCTACGCTACATCTGAGAAACACAGCTATTATGGTTTCCTTCCCTCATTCCCTCAGATTTTCTTCTTCTGACAGGCACCAGAAAAATGAGCACTGAATAGTTATGAAGCAACATGCATGTGACGGTTGTGCATCAAATCACGGCCACAGCTTTAACGCGTGGTACTGGAAAGTGACAAAAAGCATAGGCAGCATGAATATGAAAGAAAACGGGATTTTTGGCAAAACATGCCGCACGTGGTTTCACACACGCAGGTGTAGAGCTGCGATGCATGATGGAATATCACATCGAGACTGGCTTGCACCTCAAAAACAACTTTATTTGGCTAACCTGTTACCGAGAAAGAGAGACACTTCACTATGTGCATGCGTTAACTGAGGTATTGATGTTTGTCTAAAAAAATCATCTGATTATTAACCGAGTCCAGTTTATTGCTCAAAGATGCCACCATCTATCGTTTAATACAAGAATACAAGAGTTAAGGAAAAGCTGAACACAAACCAAAATAGCTAAGGATTTTTTTTTTTTTATAGAGGTTTTTTAATGGCCGATGCCAATGCCGATATTGAGAAATCAGTCTGGCCAATAGGTTGATACAAGGCCGATATGATATGTGTAAAAAAATTAAGAAAATTGGTGAAACTAAATGATTATTATTCATAAATATTTATTAAAGCCTAAATAAAAACAAATGGCGTGCTAATTATCCATGTGCTTATGTCAAGTAGCCATGTGCTCATATCGTGATATGTAAATTAGCTATGTGGAGTTTGTAGTCTGTGTATCGGCCACACGAAAGGACTTAGCGGCCGATGCCGATATTTAAAAAATTCTAAATATCTGCCGCAGCTACATATCGGTCTATACTGTATGTCTAAACATGTCTGACACATGACATATATAATTATCTGACAGGAAATACAAGAACCATGATGATGGGACAAATTGTATAATGTATAAATGTAAAAACAATAAGGAATCACAATTTGTAAGGATTGTTTCCATGTGTTTACCCATATGGGTGGTTTGTTTTAAGGTTTTTTGGCACTATAATTCCCATCATGCTCTGTGTCAGTAGCCCCCAACCTGGTGTTAGGTGGGATTTCCAAACAAGAATTAGATAGATTTTAAAATTCACAAGCTTATTATTTTAAAAGGGGAGAACCACTCTTTTATGTTATGTACACAGTGTAATGTTGTCATGAAGGTCAGCAAGTTACAGTAGCCGCTGGCTATGTTGGACAGTTTGGCTAATCAGTACCTTGGAAAGTCATGCAGGATTAGCTATTAGCTGTTCCTGTTTGCACTGTAACCATGGGAACAGACACAACCATGCATGTTAAAGTTGATGATTATAAGATGAGATCTTTAGTTGCTGCATAAGGAATACCTGCAGTGTGTGTTTGGACCATTTACTGTATAACATGTTGGCACTATGGATCAAATCTAGAACTCGTGGTTCAAGGGTGGTCCTTGTGATCTTCTCCATGACCCTATTGCAAAATACCCTCCATTGTATGCACAGAGCTAACATGCAGCTGAGGAACATCTGCAGTGGGGCTATAAAAATGGCATGCCATATTGTTTGATGCTGTTGCCTGCTGTGGAATGACATCGCTCACTCTGCTTCTCGAGTTTCAACCCTTTCCTCAGTCAATCTTGCAGCAGAGAAAGGAGTGCATTATCACAGTGAAAAAAGATCTCCTTCTAACCCCCCCTTCACCAACAAAATGAGGGGCAGTGATCACGGAGCCATGGTGTGTGTGCACACAAGTGTTAATATATGTGAGGAGTGTGGGAGGAAAGACAGAGTGCACCACTGGGGAATGTGCACCTGCATTTTTTCCTCATTTGACACAGTTGGTCTTTTGTAGGGTCTCAAGCACAGGGGGATGTCTGCGAAAGTAATGGCTGCTGCCCTTTACCCCAACCTCCCAAAAAATACATCTTCCCTCTGGTATTCTCCATCACAGTTTAGAAAGGCCTGTGTAAGAAAGAAAGTGGGGTAACATTTATTGTAGTTGACCCGTGTTTGATGGAAAACGTGTATCTCAGATCTACACAAAACCTTCGACAAAATGTCAAGTAAAAATATGTTTATATGAAGAAAAAAAAGACCATATTAAACATGCATACTTATAATTATTATTTAATGGCTTTTGCATCTACCTTCAGTGAACTGTTGATGTAACGCTGCAATCTGTATTCACAAGTGTCTGTGTTTTCATTTAAGAGGAACCCTACAGAGTATGATAATTTAGTATGTATTAATTAATTTCTCAATTTAGCCAAAACTTGCAGAATGTATTCTCAATAATTTACAGTGAATACATAAGTATGAAAGTGAGGACTTAAGTGTTTTGTTGATACAACTAACACCTAACGTATTCATAAAACAAGATCTTATTTTCTCAATAACATAAGCTTTCAGTCTAATAAATCATTACAACAATACAGAAAAGGTGATATTCACAGTTTCACAGGGCTCACAAAGATGTCTTCAGTTTCTCTGTTTTGTCTGAACAACAGTCCACAGTCTTCATATATTCAAAGTAGAGTCATATGTGAAAAAAAAAAATCATTTCATATATGGTTTCCAATTAATTTTCCTTGTACTAATAAATGAATCATTGCAGCTCTACAGTGACCACATATTGACCAGTCTTTCTTTCCATATGCAGTTTTCCTGTGCAGTGAAGGATGACTATCAACATATACTCTTTAGGTTACATGTCTAAATGCAGTAGTTTAAATAATCACAATCGATAATCTGACTACTTTTGGTTTCTTGCCATGAGTTGTTGCTGCATTCCCAGGTCCCTGCACATACTTCCATGGACACAGCGTTATCGTATTTGATAAAACTACAAAAATATTACCCAAGCTGTAGAATTATCCTATAAGCATTTAGGGAGTATACTGGGTCAGGATATGATTAAACCATGGATTTAACTGACAACTCCTCCCGTGGCTGACAGCTGTGGTGCGCGACCAAGGCCAAGATGTGACCTCCAGACCCTTGATACTGTGAATCTGTAGAGGATAAGATTTGCGTTCTTGTGTGGGAGAGTCTGAATTGGTGGAGATAAAGGGAAGAAGTAGGCGTCTGTGTTTCTGTGTGTACTGTACATGCAGTACATAAACTACAGTGTTTTTCCGATCCTGTGTGAAACACTGGAGCTCTAAACTCGATCCTGGCATCCTTCCAAAATAGGAGGCCACGCTCAAGAGCTACCATTACTCTCGCTCTATCCATTCCCCTCTCTCCTTCCTCTTATTTTAATGAGAGCACAATTAATAAGGAAATGGAACAGCCTCCCAAAGGAGGTTGGTTCCTCACAATGGAAGCCTTCTTTTGTCAATGGCTGTATTGAATTCCCCTCCAAGGCCACTGGGCCATACTGAAGGCCATCTCCAGTATCACCCCACCTCACCTGCTCCCTCTCTCTCTCGCTCTTATCCTCAAGGTTTCATGGGGTAATCTGTGCCACCGTATCATTTGATCCCCCCACCCCCTTTGTACCAAATGCACACATTACAATACTTCATATTGATTATGTGAGGCAAAATCGCCACTTACTCTGCACGCTTGGTTTATTCAATGACAGGGGAGAGGAAAGAGAGTGCAGGGTCACACACCATGTTGCCCATAATTGGCCCACTGTTTCTGAGGTGAACTTTAGTTTGAGGAAAACTGTACCAGATCTTTGGTATTCTTGATATGTGTACAAACACATTTAAATGCATCCTGGTGGTGCTGCATACAAGGAAATAGAGATCAAACGAAAGAATAACTAATTAATCTTTTATACCATTTGTTCTTCTCCTTTCTTAGTCAAATAAAAGCAGTAGAGCATCTCATCTCCCTGTTCCCTGACACATATTTCCCTCTGTAGTCCCCTAATGCCTGCAGCTGCTGCCAGAAGACAACACAACAGGGACGATACGTCATTCACCAAACAATATAGCACTCTAAACAAGACTTATGGACAATTAACAAGTGAAACTATAGACCCGGTTGTTTAGGTGCTCTCACACTGGACATTTTAAAATTGTCTTCAATTGCATGAATACTTCCTGGTTATAGTCAAATTGTCAAATTATGGATAATTATGTTTTAATCAATACAAAGTGCCAAAGAATGTCAGCTAGAGCAACTAGAACATCGTTTCACTGTTTGATGTGTAACAATTCTGCAACATGTTACATCAGCTGCATAAGTCGAATTATAGTAATAATAGCCTTTTCTGTCAACATAATGACCATATGTTAACAATTAACATAAATGACACAGTGCATAGTTTTTACATCGCTTTGATGTAAAGAATATATTTTGATTTAGCAGTGTGATATATTTTAGAAATTACTGTAGCTACTACAGCTCTAATCCAACCTGCTGCTCGTGGTGTCGTCACATTTAGCAGATATCAGTAATTATCCAGTAATTTTCCTAAATTTACATCTATTCTTTAAAACGTGCTAAAATGCAGCTAAAGGACAACATAATATTAGTTGTAATAATAGTAAACACAATGCAGGTAAAGTTAGTGTTAATTGTCAATCCACTTTGCAACGGAGCACAAGCACTTTCCAACTACCGAAGCCATTTTTATAATTCAAAATATACTATTCCCATGGAGGATGAATCTAATAATAATAATCTAATATAAAATGTGATTTGAACTATATCAAATCATATTATGACTAATTAATTTGTAATCTTGGACTGTGTCAATGTAAATACCCAAGTATCTGAGGAAAATACAGACACACCAGTTGTACTAGAGAGATACGCATCAGGCAATAAATCAATTCATGTTTTTAGCAACGTGTTTAAAAGGGGAGACTCTAACCTGTATAATTAGCAAAAGGCATTCCTTTAGTAAGACCTTGAGGTGTACTGTCATGTACTGCTGCAGAAACAATTCATTAGGTCACTGTTATAACCTCCCCCATGATTGTGAAAGCATCCTGGTGGAGATAAAGATTGGAGAGGGTGATCCTACAAAGCTGATATATTTCCATGCACATAATTTTCTATGTCAAACATTGCAACATGTAATCATCTGCCCAGTCTTACTGTGTCATCAAAATGCAAATCAATCACATCAGCCGCATGTATGTGGATACATTTTTACAAGCAAGGGATAAAAAGCACATCTTGGTCATAGAGATTTCACAATGTGGCTCAGGAAGGAAAAAAAAGTAAATTATTTCACAAATTGAGCAAACCATAAAGTAGGTCAGTGCATTGTTTCTGTGTGAGTTTTCTGTTTGCCCTTCCCACTTCTCACAATCCGCCCACACCCAAATTTACCGCTGACCCCTGTTGTTATGCAATGTTGGAAACCCTGGGGTGTCGTACGCCCATCGTTTTTGCCCTGTGAACTGGTCTGTGGGGTTACTTAGCAACTATCCTTCAGACACCACAAATGCACACATGCACTACACACGCGCGCACATTATGCAGCCTAATGTAAACTAACATTCAGTGCCACTTGACCTTGCTGTCGATATCTGTCCTCATTAAACACTATTCGGCGAGCTGCGAGTCCACTTTAAATGGCATCATTCAGCACTTACCAAATTATGCCTGTGCAACCAGGCTGAGAAGATGGAGAGTCTAATTCATTCATTTGGAAGATATACACAGGTTCCAATATGGACACCTATAAAACACGCAGAGGTATTTAACCCCACCCTGCCATTCCTAATGTTGCTGTCATTCATTCCTCTTGAGTTGCAAGTTCTGACAGCAATTTGGCAACATCAGGCAGTCACTATGGATGCCATGGGCAGCAAAGGCCATTTTATTTAATTCTCCATGTAAAGCAGGTATTGATTTTTCGCTCATTATAGAAGAACATAAAAGGAAAAGTGGATTTCTGAGTGCTGTGCCACACGAAATGTTACTGGGCATAACATGGATGTAAGAACTGAAACTGACTTTAAACTCAGTCTACTTACCTCAATTAAAATCTAACAAGTCAATTCAAAAGAAGGTCACGTGACCACACAAAGTCAGTAAAGGAAAAAGAAGTACATGAATAGTATTCGGAGAAAGCCTATGGAATAAGCAAGCATTTGCATGACGGCTATATTGGCCACCCTTAGGGCGGATATAAAAACAAAGTCATTTTTTCAGTAAGTGCAATACTGTTATCTATTTTGAGGAAGTCTTATGTGGCTTATGGAAAAGAGGCATAATCCATTTCCTGGAAAATAAAAATGTTAAGGCATTAAACACAAGGCATTTTAAGAATATAATCAAAAACCATTTCCAAAGCAATAAAACTTTTATGTTAAAGTCAAGTAACACAATAACTTAAAATATATGTTTCGCAGGCTATATGTTTAGATACAAAATCTGTGGATTCGTGGAGAATTAGAAGTACGTTCTCAAAAGCAACACTATCCCTTTAAGTGCTGGAACAAATTATTACTATAAATTATTATTGAATAATGTTTATTATCCCATTTGGTGCTATAATTTCATATAAACACAGATCAATTGCATTGACTGTGCATCAGGGGCATGATAATGTCAACAGGCAAAAGCTGATGTTATCCTGTCTGTTTAGCACCACTGTGGCCTTGGCTTGACATACATCACAGATACGTGCAGTGCAGTGCACGCCACATTCCAAGCTCTGGTTTGAGCAAGTTTCAAACCCACACTGACATACACACGCCTCATCTAGTGTGAATGAGGCACATTGTCTTTAGTCAATTAGTAGCAGACTAAAAGAATAAACACACAAATATGGCTGGAAATAGGAGTTTTGCGCCATACAGTGTGAAACACAGCAGGGTCCGTCAGTCCACCCATTTGGTCCAGACTGAAATATCTCAACAACTATTGAATGGATTGCAATGAAATCTTACACAGACATCCATGGTTCCCAGAGGACAAATAAGAGTAGTGGAGTCGTTGGTTCATGACTCAATGTTTGCAGCTACTGATATTCTGTCCTTGACGTTTTATGGCTGTCTGAAAGTGTCAACATGTTATTATGCCATACTAAGATGGTGATCATGTCCAAGCATAGCCTCTCAGAGCTGCTAGTGTGTTTGCAGACTCCTGCTTGTTAAACAATCCTTAAATCCAGATAAGAGTTTAAAAATGTAGTTACATGTACATGTTTTGTATATGAACAGTGTGTTTTTGTACTTTTTCTGAAATCATTTACGGCCACTGTCACACGGATTTAATACAACATGTTTTGTACGGTTTCTGTCAGCACTCCTTTTGCTTTGTAAATGAAATGCATGTAAATTTATGTAAAACAAGCCCGGTTTGTGATATATATGAAACCAAGTAAAAAGCAAGCAATCTTATTAGCATTTGCAATAACCACTGTAGATATGTATAATTTTATGTTTTATTTAATCTTTATTTGACTAGGTAAAGGTCTAACATGCAAAAGATTCTAACTCTCCTTTAAAATGTAGACCGGGACAAAACAGTAACAAAAAAAAATAAAAAATCAATACAAAGCCATATAATGCTGCACACATAATAATAATCAACATATAGATTTCAAGGAGTCACCACTCAGCCACCACAATAAGAACAACACAAAGCCAAAACATACAAACAATGGAGGCAAAATGTAAGCAAAAGAACATGGTAAATAAAAGCAAAGAAATGTAATTTACTTGTCATTTAAGAGACAAACAAAGAATTAAATGTATAGTCTTAAATCTAGCTAAAGACACCAGATTGGAGATTTTAATCTTCTTTTGCAACCTATTCCACTTCTCTGGATCATAAAAACACAAACCCTTCTTTCCCATTTGAGTCTTCATGGTAACAGTGAAAATACAGATAGTATAAATGTCAATGTCTCCACAGATCTAAAATAACTAAATACTGACTTGACTTGCATTTGACTTGAAGCACTTAAATCTGTGGTGGTAATGTGCCAAACACTAGAAACCATCGTTTCATCATTATCGAATTAAGTGGCTTGTTCAACTGCATCTCACCAGACGTAATTTGTTGGGAATCAGTTAGTATTTGAGTGGTGCAAGATGCATACAGTAACACTGCTTTTCAAAATTTTCTTGGCCCTCTTCTGTAACTTTAAACCTTCCACCACCCACTCATGTTACACCTCAAAATATGCAGACGGGTGACAAATGAAGAACAGCTTCAATGTACCTCGGCACTGATCCCACTTCTGTGTAACTCTACTGGAGGGATGGTATGGAACACCGTTCTTCCAAAAAACATTCTCACTTAGTGTTTTGATGATGTGGTGGAAAGCGCTGTCTAACACGTCAGTTCAAATAAAGACCAAAAAAGACCACAGAACCATCAGCGTCATCCTGGAAAGGCCACTTTCACCAGGGTAGAAATATTTTCTCACAACATAAAGATAATCACTCAGTTGAACTTTGAATTGATTTGCAATGAGTCTTCCCTTTAAAGCAAAAATCACAGGTGTCATCTTATTGAGAATTTGGTGCACAGAGCCTACAGTCATTAAAGTCATCTGCTATAAACATGCACCAAAATGAACAAATGCAACTGTAATCATCCCCATACTTCACCTTAACAAAACAGACGCTGTTGAAAGATATTTGCTTCATTTATATTCATATACTGTATAATGTACCCCTGCTTTATGCTGCTGCAAATGAATGATTGACATTCACCCACTCCAAAGCCCACTTATTTTCAATGCTTCAAGAGGCATCTTGCAGTCACAACAAAACAGTACATGCCTCAGTAGGCTCTACAAAGAACTTTCTCCCCCTTTTGAAATATGAGCTCAAATAAATCATTTGTTTAATTAATTAAGCAAATTAGGCAAATCCAGGGATGCCTGGGTGGATGAAGTCTGTGCCCTGGCACAAGGAGATTAATTAAGTGGATCGTGTACGGGAACAGTCAGACTGACGTTAGGGTTTAATGCTCTTGTTTGGTTAGACACCGCTAACTTTAGCATATTGACGCCAGATACGTGACTGTTTGAAAGGTGCAAGTTGGCTTTCATTCAACTTTGTGCAAGCTCTGCAAGAGAGCACTGACATATTTGAATGACAGACAAACACGGACACCTATGTGCATTTTCCTTCCTGGCCCATTTTACAGAATTTGCCATTTATCCGAGGCTGTCCTGAGAGGTACAAAAACCCACAAACACACAAACACATTGAAAATACACATCCGTCTCACTGTCACATCCATCCTTCACTCTCAGCCCTGGCAGGATGATATCTGCTTCCAGGTTTGATGTATGCACTAGTATCTGACCATGAAAAAGTGTGTCAGACTTCTCGCTTTTGTCTCTTGGATTGGTCCACGAGCTGCCATCCGTTACAGAGGCGATGTGTCTGATTCCATGGGGTGGTATTAAGCGAAATGAATATAAAATCCTTCCTGAAGCATTTTACATGCACAGAAACACATGATTAATGTGCTGCTCAGGCATAGCCAGACTGTTCGGGGCATCCCTTTTCCATTGTTATTCGCCGTTACCAAAACAACGACAAGGATGCATTTTACTTATTTTTCGACTCAGTGACAGCATCTGTGATGAGACTTTTTATTAATCTCGCACGACTACACTCACATGCAAACAAAAGATACAGGACTCCACCCACACACAGCCCCATATTCTCACTCCTTAAGATGATTTCTGTCATGGACTTTTTTTTATCTCGCTGCCGTGACGCTTGTTCAGAAATATTCCTCATGTTCTTCAGACAAGTGGAAAGTGTCAGACAGTTGGGTATGTGTTGACATACAAATGATGACAAGAAAGGGCAGAGAGCTGTGCAGCTTCAAATGCAGACTCCTGGATAACATGGTATGTGCTTCTGTGTGCATTTTTCTGCACATACGTTGTCAATATAACATGAAACTGATGTGTGTCAACAAAGACGGTGCTAGTTTCTATGTTTGACTCCATTCATCCATACGCATGTGTCTGCACGTCTGTGCCTGACAAAAGGGACTAGAGGACCCAAAGTAGGCCAGCATCCCCTGGAGTATACATTTCCCAACACACTCAGGGAGAAACACGCGCAGTGATCCTGCGGTGAACACTCCCACTTCAGCTTCCACAGCTGCAGAACAATTCAGTGGCAACATCTGGACACGTCTGCTTATAGCATCAAGGTTGGGCTGTGTGTTAAATTATGGCCTTTTCTTTTAAAAAAAAGAAAAAAATATTTACTTGGGATGTCAAGCACTTACTCTGGAGTTAAACCAGGCCTGATATCTGTAAACACAATTGCTTCAAAGCTTCAGTTTCAGAATCCATCTGTAATCCAGTGAGATCAATAATTGATTGATTATTTGAAAGTAAATAACAAAGCAGAATGATTGATTAAAAGGAGCATGCAGGTGGTTTTGTCCCGTTTCAGTCCATTTCTGTCCGATCATGCATGTCTTGCTGCTGACCATGTTCCAAACTGTTCAAACTGCTTTTGAGATAGATGAATGATTTTTCCTATCTTTTCACACCAGACTAACGTAAACATAGCTCGTTGGCAGCCTCCATGATAGGAAAATGCACACAGCTATCTAGAAAACTGTGATATGCTTCAAAAATGTAAAATTGAACTAATGTGAACTATATTTCATTAGTGGCAAGTGGACTAAAACATGCCAAAACACAGCTCACAGTACATTAACATTTTAGCCCCTAGTGGATGAGCTGGTTGTTCCATAGTATAGTATAGTATAGTATAGTATAGTATAGTAAAGTAAAGTATAGTATAGTATTGTATAGTTTGTTCATATATCATTTGTGGTCATACACTTAAGGTTGACTAATATTTGATTTCCATTTGACAGGGAATATAAATTATATCAATACAACAGATATTCCTATTTTCCATTTTTCCTATGAGGTGGAGAGACGTATTGAGTGCAAGCTTTAGCTTTCTTGGATGGCATTTTTTCCCATGACAGTATTGGAGTGACATTTAATATGCCCTAGCCTCGTATAGCTAAGAACTTTAATACGGTAATTTAAGTTCAACTTTAAGTGGTGTACGTCAGTGGCCCTGCTGAATGACTTGTATTAAATAAGCTGTCTGAAATGGCCTTTATTTCTAAAGCTGATTCACTTAAGTATTAAAGAGTTCTGACCAAGATATATTAATTGAGCACATCAGTAGAAAAATAAACTAAATGTTTTATTGTCAGAGACAACCACCATTTGAGTGACTATTTAATGCATGGCGCACTTATCAAGCTAAAACAAGACATAAAATGAGAGAAAGGTGGCTAAAAACAGTTTTCAGTGTCATTTGCTTGTGCACATATTTATCACTAGTGTTTTCCTGTTTTTCCTGTTGGTTTAAAAAGCACTAATTCTTCTTCTACCCTATGTTTTGCATGTATTGGCCATGCATTTTAAATTACAAGCAAACTACCAACATAATATCTCAAGTGAAAAGCAGATATGTTTCTAATGCGCATCATCTGTGACAGCAGTTATTCATTACATTTTTCCTGTAATGACACACAGAGACACATAATGAATGAGTTGCCGTCCTAATGCATGTACGCTCTCCATGCCAGCAAAACACATGACATCAGCCTTCAGAATGTTCTGCAAGTTTAACATACCTCACAAACTACTTGGGTAGACTAACTCTAAAAGACGCCTATGAACTGTCTTCAATACATCTGCTCACCTATTAAACGGGTCATCATTAGCAACATTAAAGCTTTCAAGACTCTGCAGTTACACTGGTACTTTCTCTATTCAGGCAGAATGTCAGAATTGTCGCACTCAAATACACAGTTGTGGTTGGACGTTTACATTCACTCATCGTGGACATAAAAGTCATGGCAATATTTGGCTTTAAATGACTTCAAAGGTGCAGAATGATTGTAAAATATAAATATTTAATGAAAAAATTCAAAGAATTTGGTGCACAGGGTTTCAATTAAAACACCCACTTATTATTATTAATTTCGTGGTGTTGGAATGTCTTTTAATTTTCCAAGCCCAAGGTCTCTACTTCCTGTTAGTGATCATGATTGTCTACAGCTGGTAGCTTCTCTTTGTGCCAACATTAAAGGAGGTTGTTTGATTGCATTCACTTCAATGACCAACACACAGTATGATGGGAAAGTCCTCAGAGCTCAGTGCAGATCTGAGAAAGACGATGGTAGATTTACCGTCAGGAATGTCTCTCGGAGCCATTGCTAAACATCTGCAGACTCCAAGATCATCAGTTCAAACAATAGCACGTAAATACAAGTCAAAACTTTGCCGAGTTTCGGAAGATGAACCTAACTGTCACCCTCAGCTGAGAGGATATCGCTTTGGACAGTCAGAACAACCCAGAAACCACCAAGGCCTTTCATGAGCTGGTTACTGATGGAAACCAGTCTAATTGTCTACAGTCAAGCAAGTTTTACATTTCCATTGACTGAAAAGCTGCTGTCCAAGAAAGAAGCCCCTGCTTCAAAATAAGCACATTCAAGTTTAACTGAAGTTTGCAGCTGACCACAGCCTTCTGGAGGACTGTTTTATGGTCAGATGAGACAAAGAGCTGTCTGGCCACAATGACCAGAGTTACGAGGTATTGGAGAAGTAAAAGACCATCACAAATTCACAGACGTGAATAAAGTAGGCTTTTGGAATGGCCTTCCCAAAACCCTGACCTCTATCGTATCAAAGATTAAACGTTGGGGCCATGCCAGGATCTACCTGCCATGGCGCACTGCTGATGTAGGACTGTAGCTCTTGCTACAACAAGACCTGCATTGCTGACAGCAGTACTTTTCTGGGTAAGGGGAAAATAAAGGGGTATGATTCTTCAAAACTAAAGTATTATGTGAAAATGACTTTATCTTGAAGACACAAATCAGCAAATGCTCCGCTCCGATGAGCAATAGCAACACTAGTAATAAAACAGATCCAGCATCTTTGGTTTTCTACAGCTGTAATGTTGTGCTACGTATCCTCCCTTATAAATGCAGATACCAATTTATCTGCAATTAGCCTAGATGAGCTGATAAAATCAGCCTACCAATGTATCGGTCAGGCTCCAGAACCCAGTTGCCACCACCCTCCACGGATATCACAGCACAAAAACAATTCAATTAGGTTTAAATCTCCCATTAATGGTTTTAACCATATCAAATTAAGATTTTTATGGGCCATTGCCCAACTCCCAACACTCCCTACATCTAAACCTTAGCTGATTGTGACCAACGCCCCATCCACATACACACATACACATTTCCGCAAACCACCTAACCACCACCATTGACTTCTTTTAATCTGAATTTAAATGACTTCATTTAGTTTGTCTCGGAAACAATCCACAGAAGGCCAAAGGGAAACATGGCAAAACTACAGCGGTTTCCGTTTACCAAGACATGGGAAGAGAAGGACCTTGCAAATTAATCTTGAGATTTTATGGCATGAAATGATAAAAGAAGTCTTCTTCTTTGCCTGCTGCAATTCTCACTATCTAAAACACACACACACACACACACACACACACCACAAAGCCAAAGCAGAGTTAATTATTCTTTGAATGTAATTTCAGTTAATTTCCTACGGCCAGGAGAGCAAGAGGCAGAGCCAAGAGAAAGAGGGACACATCTAAAATTAGAAACAGAAAGTCCAAGAAAAAAATAGACAGAGAGAACAAAGAAGGAAAGTCTAGAAAAGAAGTTTTTAGGAGTTTCAGGAGCAAAAATCTGCTAATTACTGAGTAGGTTGAAAATGAGACAGACATAAAGTTAGAAGGTTTTGTTATTGTGTGTGACTGACAGAATAAGATATGGCTTCCTTTTATGCCACTCACAAAATGCAGTGTTTTTTGCCCACATCTGTACGTCTAAGTAGACACAAACACAGGCAAACACAGACTTGCTCTGATGAGCCAAACTCACCCAGAGCGGCTGGTGCAAAGAGGCTGGCAAGGACTAGCAGGCGTGCGGTCCACATGGCCTCCTCCTCTTACCGCCCGCTGCTGAAGGTCCCAGTTGAGTTCAGTGCTCAGTCTTTTAGTGGCAAATGCCCCAGTTGGGTGATTCCTTTATGGCACGACTCCCTCCGCAGTACCACACTTTCCACAAGTCCTGTTGCACTGGCGCTAGGTGCCGTCCAAAAGCTGTAATACAAAGTACAAATAATACATGTTAGTTAAACATTAGGATTTTAATTGAATAAGATTTAAAAACCTCTTGGTGATTCGGTCTATTTACAGGACCAATACAGTAAGAACGAGCCTTTTCCAGTAATAAAAACACAACAGATGGATGCACCACGGCTTTATCATCCTTATGCACAGTCCTTATGGCATTGTGGGTTTCAAGTTGTCATCAAGTGACATGGTGCAAGTTGTTCAATCTCCAGTCAGCTGAACTCATACCGGGTGTGATCGACCAAACACTAAGACAGTGAAAAGCACAAGATGTATTTTTGGGTATTCTGTTGTTGTTTGCTCATCGAAGTGTGAGCTCTCCCACCTTACCAACGAATCACTCCCACAGAGAGACAAGGAGTGAGTGATGAAACACACGGTTTTGGCAGGCTACTATACATGCACAGAATATATGTAGGGCCTGTCTTAACACATGCATATGTGCGCCAGACCTCGTGTGTATTCTTGCGAGGCCTGATGATAATTGACATAAGAAATGTGGCAGTGTTTTGCCTTTCCCGTGGACATGTGCCATAACTTCACAGTTTGAGTGTTTGCACCTGCGAATGTATTTGCACGACCTACGGAACAACTACTGCGTTCGCAGGCTTCTCTCCAGCATTTGAGTCAACAAAATGGCTAACCAGATAAACTGAGGAGATGAATGAGCTAGAGGTTTCTTTGACCGTCTCTATGCTCTTGAGAATGACACCGGATGACCTCATGGCTAAGCTATGGCTAGTTAACATAAAATGAGTTGCAAACATCAATATGATTTATATGGTGTTGTTTTATGACTGCTCTGAGAGTAACAGGATGTGTCAAGACTTTAAAAAAAAATGGCACATGAAAATTTGCAACTCAATATCCCACGAGTATGGATATAGGAAAAAACTGTTGGGGGGGGGAAATGATTTTCACGATCTATATTCCAGTGAGATTATGAAAACAATCCATCAAATGGCCTGCACTGGTCTGCACCTCACTGTGTGTTCTCAAAACAAGTAATTCCCAAGATGATCCCCATCAAACTCATATTATGATATTAGGGTTAATCCAAACTCTTCTATTATCCACTATCAGCCACAATCTGCTTCAGAAATGTAATCTCTGCAAAATGATACAAGCAATCCTCTACACTAGCATTATTCTAGCAAGTGAGGCATCGCATACTGGATTTAATATTGCAGGGAGTTAAGTCCTTTGTGGGATGCCAGAACATTTGGTTACTAAAAGGTCAAAACGTGAGTGTTGCATTAAAGGACAGGGCACTTGGGAATCTGACTCGCATCAGAATTTTAAGTTACTGTATACGAACATTACATTTTAAAAGCATGTCTACGCTTTTATTAGACTTTGCACATTTATGCCTGTACTGTATGCGGGTCGTTCTCTTTACATCATTACATCATAAACAATGCCCATGTCAGAATCTAGCTCTTAATCCTAATTCAAAAATCCTACATTAATCCTAGATTAATCAGATTTTTGATCAGATATTAATGGGTTTAAGAGAAGCCTATCATGAATGACTGACATGAATATACAGACCATTTGGAGGTTAAATGTCTGTGTTCTTATCAGTAAGATTTTGGCAGAGCTTTTGTGCACCACATTACTTGTATTGTTACGTTGTCAATTCTTGTATATGTATCATGACAAAAAATTTTAACAGAAAGAGAAACATACCCTAATAA